>OX101786.1:26369156-26631061 GCA_944452715.1 Ophion slaviceki | reverse complement strand
GTAATAGCAAGCAAACTAAACGACCTATTGAATCAAACCAAAGTTTATTTTCTTCAGTATGAAAATATCTTCTAAGTGAATGAAAAAAGTCGTTGAAAAAGTCATTTTAAATCATTTTTATAGCACGTTAATGTGTTTTTTTAAACACATTTTTTTCAAACCTGAGAAAAGTTATAATATCACGATTTTTTCAGCTTTTTCTTAATTCACCGAAAAGAAAAATATATGACAATTGAAAGTTTTATTAGTCTTTTTTTTTCTGTCGGGAATTACGAGCTGCATCTTTCCCCCCGATTGAGGACTGCAGTGGCTAGACACACTTTGAATAGGCTGATAAATCTGCAGTAATTTATTGTTTCATGATGAAACATTTTTTTTATACATTTCAAATATACATAAAAAGATACCTCAATGTTTTCTGGGCTCACTTGTTTCTTTCCTTTAAAAAAAATCCCGAAAAAAAACCTTTTTTGGACCTTCTAATTCAGGCTCCCGCCTTAAGTTTTAATTGCGATAAAGATTTTGCGAAAATTCCAAAAATTGACCGAGTTGTAGGTGATGAAGAGTTGTAGGTAGATGAAATGGAGCAGGGAAGTTGTGCTTAAGATGGCATACTTTTTCTTTTGCGATAAATATTCAAATAAGTGACGTCGTATGAATGTAAAGTCAAGCGTATATTCATGAAGGTTTATTATTATATTCAAACAAAATCAGTCTTAGGACATTGCTTAGGACATTACTAAAAAAAATGGAAAAAACCACATTTAGATCGACGGGTGTAAGACGACATACATCAGTCTAAGATGGAATATGTAGGTCATCTTACACACGTCGGCCGAATTATGCTCAGACACATTAATTTCTGGGTTGAAGGTTGGTTCGTAGCGACCAGGATTTAGTGAAATATTATTATGGTGGCGACGACGTGTTGCCTGTGGCACGTAGGAATGTTTGGATGCTAAAAACCAACCCATTCGATTCTCCTTTGCTTCTACAATGGCCTTGGTCATATGTTCTTGTGACCACCTCTTGCGTGTCGAGGTTCGTTGATAATGGCCAAGCATTCTATAACGATAAGCCAAAAAATCTGAATTTATATCCGGTTTTATACGCAGCAGGGTAAGATGACACAGTGTACCATCTTACACCGACATCTGGTGTGTCAACTTACCCATAAGTGAATGCAGACTGTGTTCATTTGTTGTGACAAAAGCTTTGGAGTTAGAATATTCGTCCTGCAGTATTTGTGGAATACAGTGATCCTAGATTATGAATAAATTAGTTCAACAGGAAAAAACCTTATCTGATGGGTATTTTTAGCATCAGATGATAATGTCAGTTCTTTTGCATTTAAAAATCACGAAAGTATTTACTACGTGAAAGCTCACATTCAGGGGTTATATACAGTTAAAATTCTCGTAAAATCGATAAAAAATTTTTTTTTTCGTAATGTACATATATTACACACACACGTACACACACAGAAAATTTCTTGTCAATCCGGCGAATATTCTCGAAGTTACACGCACATTTGTAATGACGTGTCAGAGCATTCGAAAGTGCTTTTGACACTTTAAGGAGTTACCCCCACTTGCGATTTTGAAAAAATCGATTTTTTTTATTGCATTTTTTTGAAGTGCAACTTGAAGTGCAGTTTTTTTTTGATGCCCAGAATAGATGGCTCTATGTAAGTTTACAAAAAAAAAATATTTTCTTCGTGTAAACTGAAATTGAAACTTTAAACGCGTTTTTCTCAAAATGGCATTTCTGAAGTCGGTGACCAAGATTACTCGAACACTAATGAACCGATCTTCTTGAAATTTTGTAGGCTTATTTAATACATAAAAATGTAGTCTTTAATCATTCGATTAAAAAAAAAATGGCCGTTTTATAGCCAAAAAACGGCCGTTTTTTTCGTTAAAATCGAACCATTAACTTTGACTGTCCGCCATTTTGTGAAAAATGAATATTTTTTAAAATCCTTCGATTTAATACTAGTTTATACTTATATTTGACTAAATCCATCCGCATTTTTTTTCAGATGATCCACTTCGCCGCAATGTTGGTCACCGCAAACCGTGTATATAAAAACATTATTTCATTGACGGCCATTTGCCACTAAACAATGTAATATTTTTCAATAAAAAAATTACTGAAAGTTCTTCAAGATGTATTCCTTAAGATGGTATATTGATCGATTAAAAAAGTTTTGTAGTTTTCTTTAAAAAAATTCATGAAAAAGGCCTTTTTTGCGCTACAAGTGGGGGTAACGCCTTAAACGCGTTTTTCTCAAAACTGTGTTTTTAAGATCGGTGAGCAAGATTTCTCGGAAACGGCTGAACCGATCAGTCTCAAATTTTAACACAATATTTTCGAGGATATTTTTTAGTAAGTAAGTTTAGTAAGTAAGTAAGTAGTAAGTTTTTCTCACCGATAAATATTTTCCATTTTATAAACAATTTGAGGCCTACGTTTTTGTCAAAAATCGTTTTTTTTGTTTTGAGAAGCCGCCATTTTGTCAAAAATTATTATTTTGCTTATTCCTTCGATCAATTACAAGATAATCCATTATATGAACGAAATATTTTTGGTTTTTTCATTTTAGAGGTGCTCCCGGAGATTAGCTATAGCAGCTTTCAGAAGAATTATTTTTACAAATAAAAAATGTTAAAATACAGTTGAAAGTTACCATAATATGTGTACAAATTTTTACGTTAATAGATTTGAAGGTCTTCTCAATAAAAATTCTTGAAAAATCGATATTTTCGGGCCTCCTGACTGTATATAACCCCTTCACTGACGGCTACACTAGAGTTCGCTACAAGCGACACTTATTGACCGACCATAAAACGTCGTAGTTACTCATATAGCACGGATTTTTAAAAAAGATATTGAGGGTGTCATCTTATCTGACTATGCAATCTTAAGACAAACTCCCCTACGTCGTTCTCACAAGGAACACCCAAATAGGGTTTTACAATCGGCACAGTAATGGCCCTCGACTGGTTGCCAGAGAACAAACGATGGCGCGGTAATGGCTATATAAACGGGCCAGATCCGCACCATGCATGGTTGGTAATGGTAAACCATGAATGGCTGCTAAGACTGGGCCAACTATCATACGCCCATATTGGCCCAGCAACGGCTGCTGGATCTTCTGCCGGAAATGAAAAACAAAAAATTGACAAATTATGAATATAATAATTCTAGTAGTATCTTTTTTGTTTTATTATGCTTTACTTACGTCCATGTACATCGAATAAATGCATTAAAAACAGTTTCTGCATTCTTCAAATTTTTACCTTTCATCGGGATCGAACCTGCGCCTTTCGTTCTAGTGTCGAGCGCCCTACCCACTTAGCCATTTTAACACTTACAAAACCCATCGTTTGTTCGTTCCTTACTTTTATGCCGATAATTTTATTCGTGACATTAAAGTTTACCGACAATTTTTTGGTCCATTTAGGCTGTAAAAATAACTCGCTCGTTTTGGGTGAAGTTCCGAAAAGCATACTCCTCTGATCGAGCTGAAATTTTGCACCGAACTTCCTCTCATTATCCTAAGAGAAACCGTTAACGGATTTTTGACGACTAGCAATAGTTTTCCATACATCGCATTGTAAAGTTTATTATTTCACGCCATACGAGTATATCTATATATCCCATGGATACCCCCCACTCCTCCAGCCGCGCTGCTTCCTGGCAAACAGTGCTCGCCCGTATGTGCATATCACTTGCCATGTGGGATGGCTTTGTTTGGATTTATTTAATATAGTAGAAGCGCAGTACAATAAATAACTTTCAATATCCGATATATCGAAAACTATTGCTAGTCGCCAATATCCTTTTAAAGGTTCTCTTAAAATATTGAAAAGAAGGTTGGTGCAAAATTTCAGCTTCATCCGTAGGATATGCTTTTCGAAACCTTATCCCTTGTTTTTACGTGTAACAGTTTAACGACCTGCATTTGCAAAATGCCCAAAAACAAACCATCAATGGCTGGAATAGATCTGGCAAGCCGTTCATCCGCCTACGATACCCCAATGCTGATCGCCATATTATCGGTGCGATGGTATTGGCCCACCAATGGCTGGCATAGATCTGGCAAGCCGTTCATCTGCCTACGATACCCCAATGCTGATCGCCATATTATCGGTGCGATAGTATTGGCCCACGAATGGCTGGCATAGATCTGGCAAGCCGTTCATCCGCCTACAGTACCCCAATGCTGGTCGACGAATTATTGGCCGATTATCAGCAAACCGTTTAATGGCTGAATGCTGGCATTTTTGTTACGACAGGCGACCCTATATGGGCAGCACTGTGATGTCCGCCTTCGATTTTGTTGAAACTCATGTACCTATATGGTGCATTGTTTCTGCATACAAAACGTGTCTGCTGAAATATTTCTGCAAACTCCAATTTGATGATTAGGGTTCGGGACATTCGCGAAAATTGACGCTTCGGCTTGAAAGTTACGACAAAAATTGAAAATTAATCGTAGCCCGACGAACCGAGCGACAGCTTTTGAAAGAATCAATTGCAACGAGAATGCGCCAAAAGCGGAGTATGAAATCGAACCGGAAAATAAATGAGCGGTAATTGAGTGAAGACGCTTACTTTTGCCCAAGATTCCAAAAATATTTGTACTTTTAAGACTTTATTTCTAATTTTGATTTTTATTTCCTGAGTTCCAGTGTATACCCTTACGGGTTTTCACCTATTACCCTTCCCAATTGAACCCTCGTCTATCGCTCCCTGCCCGCACATTACTAATCTAACCTAACTTCCGTTGCGTCCGCAGCCGTCTTAAGCCGACGCGATCTCGCCGACCAGGACCTGGCCGACTGGATCTGGCCGACTAAGAACTCGCCTACGTCATGAACTGGCCGACTATTTTTTTGTAAAACTGAAATTGTGCAATTTTCGGAAAATTTTGAGTTTGGTTGTTTGTTTGGGTTTGTCTTCTCTCTTTGCAGGTCGGCGAGTTCACCGGTCAGCGAGTTATATGGTCGGCCAGATCTAGTCGGCCAGTTAAGGGGTGAGATGCAGTCAGAATTTTCAAAAAATCGATTTTTTAAAAACATTTTCTTGAAGTATGATGTTTCGAAAAAATTCCCTGAAAATTTCAAGTAAATCCGTGCGGAAAACTGATAGGGCATCCCTAATAAAAATAAGGGCCTTTCAGGGCTTTCCTAGTGCTTTCCCTAGTAGGGATTTCCACAATGGGCCCAGACTTGGCCATTATCGGGATAAACTTGTAGGGATTTCCACAATAGGCCCCGACTTGGCCATTATGGGGATAAACCTGTAGGGATTTCCACAAAAGGACCCGACTTGGCCATTATAGGGATAAACCTGTAGGGATTTCCACAATAGGCCCAGACTTGGCCAGTATAGGGATAAACAAGTAGAGATCTCCACAATAGGCCCAGATCTGACTATTATAGCGATAAACCAGTATAAATAGCTTAGGCTACATGGTTGATGGTATTTCAATTATTCAAATCGATTATATACATCGATCGAATAATATTATCGAACGCAAATTGGGAAAAAGCGTAAGGGCATTAACAAATAAAAAATCAACGATGAACACAAATATGCAGACAAACATCAGACAGTATTTATTTATCAAATTAAAGAAACCTTTTACATAGATACAAACAATTACTCATGGTTTCACTCATACATGGAGTAATCCTAGCGCATAAGTGTGCACAGTCCCACGTATTTTTTTTATCGGCGGAAAAACGGTTCTAAGGGGTGAAACGCACCCTCGAAAATGGGGACGTTTTTCGTTTTTCGTCCATAACGTTTTAACAGTACGACATGTAAAAAAAATTCAAATTGCAACAATGTATATTTTTTGTGTACTATACATTGAGGATGAAAACGATAACGTTATCGACGAGAATCGAAAAACACCCCTATTTTCGAGGGTGCGTTTCGCCCCGTGAAACCGTTTTCCGCCGATAAAAAAAATACGTGTCTCTTAGTTTTTTATACTCTTCCACATTAAAAAGTTTCAACAAAATCGGAGGAGGACACCAAAGTGATGTTCCTTGTTAGAGAATGCCACTTGATTCGTCTCGGTATCTCGGTTATTCTTTCCGGAAAGTGCACTTGAAAAATGGCAAAAAAAGGCGAAGGTGTGTATGCACAAATTTGCGAAAATCGATGGTGCGACTTTGGAAATCTTAAAAAAAAAAAAGAAAAATAATCATAGCTCAACGAATCAAGCGGCGTTTTTAAGAGAAAACGACCACGAAGAGAATCCGCGCAGAGCGGAGTTCCAAATCGTTCGAGTGCAGACACTTATTTTTGGCTGAGATGCAAAAAAATTTGAATTTTAAATAAATGTTTTCATTCAAATAAAGATTTTCATTTAAATAAATATTTTCATTCAAATAAATATTTTTATAAGCCCCTCAGATATATTTTGACCACCTGAATACGAATTCATTATCCATTTCCCCCCCAAAAAATATTCCTTCAGCATATGTATCATTTTCGTATAAAAATCACCAAGAAATACTGATAACAAATTTGCAGATCGTGTAGACAACAACAAGATCTAAAAATATTGCTATCTTAACTATTGCAATTATTGCAATCTTAGGTTGACACGTTTTAATTTATGGCCTTCGAATAACGGACCTGGTCAACAGGAAGCGAATTATCCATAATGTTCCGGCGAAGCCCGACTCAGGCATCGGAAATAAATTCTTCAGTCTTTTGTGAAAAAAAAGGTGCGAATAAACACAGGCGGACAAATGCGTTATATCCGGTTTCCGTCTCAATTATGCGGCTTACGGCACGAAAACATTTCACTAGATAAAAATCAGTATCTATATATAAATACACGAAACGGCGAGGTCGAGTAGGTACTGACGTTTGTATTTTTACTTGCGATGGTAATGAACAGTAAATTACACCGCAGCGCGTTATCTTCCGCCAGGACGCATTACCGCGGCATTCGTCAACAGATCCGCACCGAGCCTTTTGTTTATTACTTTGCGAGAAAAAATCCACGACGCTGACGTAATTATTATTTTTCGACGCTCGGGTCTTATAATGACAGGCGATTCCATCAATTCGCCGCTATCAGTCGCTGATAACATTCCTTCGAAAATCGAAATTGTTTGTTTATAACTGAGATCTTCGTATTTACGCGCAGCAGCTATTCGCAGAATACTTATCGATAAGCAAAATGACCACAATCCATGAGCCCATGATCTCACAGACACGTAAATCAAGGCAGAGTTGAAATAATGAAATGGAAGGAACCCTTCGACTGCACTCTTCCCCGACGAACCTCTGACTGCATATGGGGTCGATCTGACCCCAGACGTTATTCTGATAATTGTATTTCGGTAAACATGCATTTTTTTTTGTAGATACGTTTTTTGTAGCCAATGATCCTTATTTTATGGCACAACATTTATTTTTGAAGAAAAATAAAAATTAAGTGCCGAAACATTCGTTCAAAGTGGGAGACGCGTTGAAAAATACGTACTTGCATGAAAAGGATCGTAATTGTTTTCTTTAAAAAATAAAAAAAAAATCCGAAGGTTCGTAGATACCCCAGGCTGATGGGTGTTTATAGGGAGGTTCCTCGAACCGGCGAACTTTAAACGTTTTTTTTTTTTAATGACTTCAAAATCGTTGACCATGATATCTGGAAAATCACCGCACCGAACAACTTCAAATTTTACAAGCTTCTTTCACACATCAAAAAGCAGTGCTCGAACGAAGACATTTTTTAATTCAATCCCTAGTTTTTTTTTATCAACGAAAATAGGGCGTTTTTTCGCCGAATTCGATACTTTCAGTTCGGACTACGGCCATTTTTTCAAAAATCAATACTTTATCAGATACTTCGTCCAAGTACTAGATCATTTCATGGAAAAACTAAATGCGTTTGATTTTTTAATTTCGGAATTTTTTTTCCACGCAACAGTGGTCACCGCGAAGGAAATTGTAATAGATACTCAAAACCATACCCTTTAATGTAGAAAAAAAAATCTTTGAAAAAATTCACACGTTTTCCCAGAAAAAATTACGAAAGTTCCTCCTTTTTTCGGCTACGAGCTAGGGGGAACCCGTTAAATCACCAGACAAATTGATTGTTCGCAGTGACTTGGGTCGTTACAGAAATTGTACCATTACGATAAAAATTCGATGCATTATTATAACGTTAATTATAACATTATAACATTATTAAAAATTTGATGCATTATTATATGACGTTACTCGTCACTTCGTTTGTTTTAAGGCGGGATATACATCTGCAACGATAAAAAAATCGATTAATGTTTTTTCTTCTTTAACCCTTCGAGTGCACACCTCCGCCTCCAACCTATAAGTGCATCTTGGGTCAATCTGACCCAAGGCGTTTTTCAAATCGTTGTATTCCGGTAAAAATGCATTTTTTTGTAGAGACTTTTTTTGTGGTAAATTATCCATATTTTATGGCCCTAAATTTATTTTTCGACGAAAACGAAAATTAAATGCCAAAACATTCGTTCAAAGTGGAGCCCCGCGTTTTGCGATACAATCGGTACCCCACCGCTCGGATTTAGAGCGGGCGTCAACTTCAGACGCATTTTTCTCAAAACGGCATTATCGAAATTGGCGTGCAGGATTACTCAAAAACTATTAAGCCGATTGAGTTGAAACTTGGTAGAAATATTGATAATATCAGTACCTACAACTTGACGAAATTTTTTTTTTGGAAAATTTGAAGAAAAGCTACTTTTTTAATCCCGTTTTACAGAAATGTTGCGTGAAATGTTGATGTTTTTTTGTAAATGCGTGCCATTTTCGCAAATTTGCATTTTCTTCATTTTAATTACCGTCACAT
The DNA here is from genome assembly GCA_944452715.1 of Ophion slaviceki. NCBI lineage: Eukaryota > Metazoa > Arthropoda > Insecta > Hymenoptera > Ichneumonidae > Ophion > Ophion slaviceki. The sequence goes on along the minus strand of OX101786.1, from coordinate 26,622,195 downwards.
AGAAACTATACATGTTCTAACTGGAAAAATGTTTGAACTTTTTTGCAAATCAAAGTCTACGGGGAGCTAGAGACTGCACGCCCATTCGCAACTCCCGCGGCGACCTTACTGTAACACTCTGCCACAGCTCCGCCATTTTGATAATAAATGAATTTAAAAAAAATGTTTCGTATACTTAAATATACTATTAAAGTATACCTAAAGTTTGATAATTGTAGAATACAATTATTGCGTTGAATGCAATTAATACGTGAATAACACTCGCTGTATGTTTACCAGGTTTTTGAAATACATATGACATATATGTCATATGTATTGGAGCCTTGGAGTGCTCCACACTCTTCAATCGAATATTAATTTAAAAAAATAATAATAGCTGTTACTTCACGGTGTTTAGGAATCCCATAATATAAAAAATACCAAAAATCCGTTTTTCATATTCACAATTCGGGTAATTTTTTAAAAATAAAATAACGAGTGTCTTTCCTTGAGAAAAAAAATATTTTTGCATATTTTGCCCTGAAACGGACGTTCGACTTGCTCAATAAAATATGAATGAATTTTTTTCTGGAAGGCTAGAAAAAGACGCACATTTTCGTTTTTTTACGAATGTAAATACGTCAAATCCTGCCAAAGATACAGCCATTTGAATGGAAAAATATTTAAAAACGGTTATCAACGAGAAAAAACGTCAGAAATTTAAAAAAAATGTCGACACTCGGTGAATATTTTTCAATAAAGTAACTCGATTTTTCAAAATTATTTGTGGATTTTTTTTTACCGGCTGAAGTGACGTGGAATGTCTTACCTAAAGTTTGATAATAGTAGAATAATAATTTCTTAGTTTAAAAAATCCCTCAATATTGATTTTTTTTCCTGATTAAATGTATATTCCGCCTTAAGCCTGGAGGCAAAAATTAAGATCGATTCGGTAACCGGTTGAAGAAGTATAACACACTCTGCTTTGTACGCGTTTTCATAGGACGTTATTTTACTTTCAGATATGATAAGAAAAACATAATGGAAAAAAATGGTACAGTATATAGTAGATGACTTGTGTGGATGATTTATGTATGAAAAAAAATTGTTAGAAAATTTCACAATCACTACATAATTGTAGTATAATTAATTTAAACGTACCAAAGTTCTGCTTATTTCCTCGTTAGGCTCTCTCACGCATTCTTGCCGAACGGTATGGCGATGCTGTAAACAATTGAGCGGTTGGTAAATTGCGACAGTCGTGCGGCTTATTCACTCTCAAGAGTTTTGTCCCAATACAGTTAAATATTAACTAACGAAGGCACAATAATGATCCGACTGTACTTTACATCTAGGAAATATATTTAAGAATTTATTTTGGCTACTTTATCCTGGACTTGTATGTTTCATACACCAGTAAAAGATTTTCAATATTTTTAATCAATAATTTCATTCTTTGTATTCTCTTCCCTGGGCCATAACAATATATATATTTCGACTCTCGAAGTGCAAAAAATGTCCACTAAAAAAAAATAACCAGAGAAGCGACGTTAACAGTGGATTGTCGAGCACCGCATCCACTTTGGTGCACTTGTTGCGTCCTTATAGCTGAAAAATAAAAAAAAATTTCTTCACCAAATTCATTAAATACTTCACCCGCCATCCGGACTTCCACCCAGCGCCAAAGTCGTCCCTCGTATTATTCCACAGCACGCTCGGGGCTCCAACATGAATAATTCCAAAATTTCTTAGAGGGGTTGATGAAAAATACATTTTCTTTTCTTTACCTGTGAATCGTAGATGAAGTTAGTACGTGTCGAAGATTGATCACGTGAATCACCAATGCCAAGCTATTTCGATTTTGTTCTGTAAGACGTAGTATCTTCCTTTTATCTTCAACTTAACGGCCTGTCAATGAATGTGTGCTGGATTGATAATCGATTTATCACGATGAAATAGGAGCGAGAGACTCGCGCTCTTGTCAACATCACAAACAACTTGCCCGGTTATTCTGAAGACCGGAAGTCCCCCGGTGTGCACGTGGATACGTGGAATTCCAGTTGAGTCAACGCGATAAGGGTGCAGAGATTACGATGAAATTTGAACCACGCGTATGATCGGATAGTCCAATCTCATCTTTAGATTATACCATATATATTTATATATACACTGCCGGCCAAAAGTTTGAGTACACTAGTCGAAATTTCTTACCGCAATAAAAGTTAGGTAGCGGACTAAAAAATGAAGGTAATTGAATTTCCCAAGCGGCGTTTTAAAGAGGACAAATTTACCTTCATTTTGCTTTTTTAAAGACAATTCTCTACTATTTTCTTTCGCCCCGTCACGCATTTTTGAACGTGGCCATTTTTCGGCTTTTTTTGGCCGTCGAAAATGAACTGCAAAGTTTGTGGAAAGATCGGTTCTTGGTTTTTTTATGCTCAACTCAAAAAGGATATCAAAACGGAGATTTTTGTTTTTTTTCGAAAGCCTTGTACGATTTTTTTCGCCTCAATATTGCATTTTAGTTAAAAAATACGTGTTTTGAAAAAAAGGCGTTACCGAAGAACTATAGGGTTTCAGAGGAAATGTCTAGAGGGTAAAAAGTTACATGTGTTCACACTGGAGCGGCTAGAATTTCTTCAGAATTTTTTTGGCCATTTTTTTAAACCATTTTTGGTTGGAACTTCGATGAGGGGAGAGATTATACTTGGGAATTATGGGGTCTAGGGCAATATATTAAGAGAGGAAATGTGTTTACATATTTCTTTTTAATTAACTCCAATTTTTTCCACTCCGAAAACTATCGGATTTAAGACAAAATATTTAAAAGAAAAAAGGTTGTCATTTTTCATTTTAGATTTGCTGACATTTTTGCATATTTCTTTTTCAAAATTTTTTTACCGTGATTTTTTCACAACTAACGAGGTGCTTTTTTTACCCTTTATCACAAAGCCAACACCACCCCCAACTTTAAACTTTTGGACTTGCTCTATAACGCAAAAAATAGTCAATCAAGTATCTTACCTCCTATATACGAGTTTTTTTATCGGGAAAAGATTCTCCGAGTTCCACCGAAAATTTAAAAACAAAAACAAAAAAAATTGTAGTTAATTGAAAATAAAAAAGGAAACAAATTACCTTTCTCAACGGGTTATACGCAGTTAGAAATGTCAAAAAATCAATTTTTTAATTGCATTTTCGGAATGTACAAATATATGAGTATATTCCCTGAAAATTTCAAATCGATCCAGCGAATATTCTCGGAAATACACACATAATTGTAAGGACGCTCGGAGCGGTACAGAGTAAGCGCGCGAAAACGCGTTTTTCTCAAAACGGTGTTTTCAAAGTCGGTGAGCTCGATTTCTCAAAAACGGCTCAACCGATCGGTCTGCAATTTTAACACAACCTTGTCAGATATATTCTTCAGGTATTGATCGAAGGAATAAGATTTCCGATAATTATTTCTATTTTTTTCAACGATTTAACGAAAAAAATTTGGTCGAAAATCGAAATTGTTTCTTTACGGAGCCACGATTTTGTCACAAATTAAAATTTCGACTATTCCTTCGATCAATACCTGGATTCCATCTATCACCTAAAAGAATCTTTTTGGTTTTTTCATTTTAGATCATCCAAACCGGAGATACTTTGCTCACCGCGAGACACTTTTTTTTCGGGGACCTCCACACGACTTCCTACAGGAGCAATGTTAATGAATATTTTTGAAAATAAAAAATGCCAATCTAAAGCGAAAAGATGCCACTACACTGCCTAATACTTTTCGTTTTGCCCAAATGAAATCCTTTTCCAGAAAAAATTCGTGAGAAAACGACTTTTTTTGGCCTTGCAACTGCGTATAACGCCTCTATATATTGTCCGAGACTCCATAATTCCCAAGTGGAGCCTTTCCACTCATCAAGGGTCCAACCAAAAATGGTGAAAAAAATTTCCAAAAAAATTCTGAAAAAATCCTAGGCACGCCAGTGTGAACCCGTGCAAATTTTTACCTTCTTGACATTTCCTCTGAAACCCTATAGTTCGGTGATGACGCCTTTTTTTCTAGAATATGTCTTTTTTTAGCTAAAAATGCAATACTGGGGCGAAAAAAATCGTCCGAGACTTTCTAAAAGCAAAAATGTCGATTCTGATATCCTTTTTAAGGGGTTACTTGCGATTTTGAAAAAATCGATTTTTTTATTGAATTTTTTTTGAAGTATATGTATCCGGGCCCATACTTCTGTATGGGCCCGGAATAGATGACTCTATGTAAGTTTACAAAAAAAAAAATTTTCTTCGTGTAAACTGAAATTGAAACTTTAAACGCGTTTTTCTCAAAATGGCATTTCTGAAGTCGGTGACCAAGATTACTCGAACACTAATGAACCGATCTTCTTGAAATTTTGCAGGCTTATTTAATACATAAAAATGTAGTCTTTAATCGTTCGATTTTTTTTTTTCGAAAAAAAATGGCCGTTTTATAGCCAAAAAAATGGCCGTTTTATAGCCAAAAAAACGGCCGTTTTTTTTCGTTAAAATCGAACCATTAACTTTGACTGTCCGCCATTTTGTGAAAAATGAATATTTTTTAAAATCCTTCGATTAAAGACTAGTTTATACTTATATTTGACTAAATCCATCCGCATTTTTTTTTCAGATGATCCACTTCGCCGCAATGTTGGTCACCGCAAACCGTGTATATACTTACAAACATTATTTCATTGAGGGCCATTTGCCACTAAACAATGTAATATTTTTCAATAAAAAAATTACTGAAAGTTCTTCAAGATGTGTTCTTTAAGATGGTATATTGATCGATTAAAAAAGTTTTGTAGTTTTCTTTAAAAAAATTCATGAAAAAGGCCTTTTTTGCGCTACAAGTGGGGGTAACGCCTTAAGTGTACCTAATAGGGATTCTAATAGGGATTCCCAGATTATCGAGCATAAACCGATATGATTCTTGATGGATCCCATCGCATTATGTACGTTGAATTACCTAAATAAAATATAAAGATATACATAATGATTGAATCTTGAAGTGTAGATTTTATCTTTAAAAAGTATAATTCGGTGAATATCTTGAAAATCGATTTGAATCGCACACTAAAAATCCACTGTAATTATCGTTTGTTATTTATTTTACTGCACTTCGACAATATTACCTCACAGAACGCTCACGAAGCGTGCAGGTTATGTTTCAACACGCCGAGTTTTTTCTCGTGACCTTTTACAAATTTTCGATTCGCATGCGGTAAGAATTCCCAAACGGCCTTCATCGGAGAACAGTGCAAAATCCAATTGAATCTCAATGAGGACTCCCTATATTCGGTGTCCCGAAGAAATCCCTATAGAGATGTGAGTGCGTCTTGGGACACCCCAAACAATTTGTGCACGCGATCACAAAAGGATAATTTTTTGGGAGATCCAACAAATTCCGGTTGAGAATGTCAAATAAAAAGGTCCTAACCCACGTCGATCGGGAAATAGCGCGGAATCCGGCTGGATTCCCATGCGGGCTCTCTACGTGCGGCGTCCCTATCAAATCCCGGTAGGGATGTGGTAAGATCCGGGGACTCCCCAGCAAAATTCTGCACGGTAACACATCGAAATGAACGTACTTTGATGCGGTGAGGCTGCGTGATTTTTGCCACCAGCCACGAAAGAGGAATGGCTGAAACAGGACCGGGTTGAAATTCCGAACTTTGAATGCTCCGACGGTTTGAAATTCCGAATCTGAATTTTTCGAAATTCAAGATGGGGCCGGGTTGAAACTCCGAACTTTGAATGATCAGAACGCTCAAAACTCCGAAAGAATACTACCCCGAAAGATCGAAACTCCGAAAGAATTTTACACGAAAGACCAAAACTCCGAAAATCCGAACACCGTAAAAATAATTCGGCTACGGAACCTTTAGAAGTTTCAAAATTTTCAATAAATCGACGAATAATTTCGACATTTTTTTTTTATTAAGAAGTGATTTTACATCACTTTGGAAATTTGTCTAGACGATGTTATACGTTCAACATCATTTACAGTCAACTGTGTAGACTTTCGCTGGCATGATCTTGACATGGGGGCCGGGTTGAAATTCCGAACTTTTAATGCTCCGACGGTTTAAAATTCCTAATTTTAATATTCCGAAATTACAAGTTTCGTCAAGATCATGCCAGCGAAAGTGTACACAGTTGAATGTAAATGATGTAGAACGTATAACATTGTCTAGACAAATTTTAAAATTGACGTAAAATGATTCTTCGTAAAAAAAAATTCTTTAAACAATTCGTCGATTTACTGAAAATTTTGAAACTATTAAAACTTCCATAGCCGAGTTATTTTGACGGTGTTCAGATTTTCGGAGTTTTGGTCTTTCGTGTAAAATTCTTTTGGAGTTTTGAGCGTTCTAATCGTTCAAAGTTCGGAATTTCAACCCGGCCCCGCTAAAACTATATATATAATTATTTTACGTGTTTAGAGAGATCGATGACGACTCTCGTTGCGAAGAGGAATAATCAACCGCCTCTGGAAATCGTGACCTCGTTGATGAATTTATTTTTATCCGACACTAGAGTAGATTCATTTTTTTATAGCATAAAATACAAAGTTTTCTAGTTCTGAGGCATAACGTCTCTATATTCGGATTCATGTCTGGCAACACGACATCGAAGATACACACTTCTGTAATTACAAGGTAGTCCAAAAATGGGTAGATGAGTGAATAGCGTCTGACAGGGCGACCTTTCGACGTGGGATTCAGCTTTTGCCAGAAAGTTGAGAAAAAGTAATAACATCCGAAGGAAAATCCTTCGATTAATGTAATCCAATAAGTTTTTCCAATGTAAATGCTTAAAAAACAGGTTCCAATGCAGCTACCTAATAGCTATCGCCATAAAAGTCCCGACTCGTTTGTCATTGTCCAAAGACATTTTTTCATTTCGCAACATTATGAATTACAAAATTTTCCGGCAAGCTCCTCGAGGCATCGCCTCCGAGAACAAAATTAACCTGTAAAATTTTCCTGTTTTCGTCAATAACAGTTGGGCACAACGACCTCGAGTTTAATTAACAAATAACTCCACCTACAAGGAAGTAAAACATATTTAGACGTCAGGTGAAACAACGATTCGATCAAAATATTCCTCTTAGATATGCCTATGTCCACATGTTTTGCGGAGATAATGAAAAAAAAGTACACGTGCTCACATCGACGATGAAATTTTCTCGATAATAATTACTCTTGGGCGGTTATATATGGTATCGCGGATGTACGTAGGGTAATAGTATGTGAGCCAATAAACAATATGTCTGGCGACACCATGCGGTCGATTTGAATTTCATTAGAGCCGACAGGTACAAGGAAACAGGCGCCGATGTTTCTTCTGGATTTAACGGTCGGATAAATTGTCTTCGCACACATTAATACCTTAGGCCACTCTAGAGGCCAAAAAGGGCATATTTTTCGATTTTTTTTCTTCAGCGAAACCATAAAATAAATCGAAATTACAAAATAGGGATTTTGTTATACACGTAATTGACTATACAAAATTATTTTTTCACAGCGATACATGTCAAAATGGCAACTGTGCAGCATTTTTCCGATGACGCCTTCATTTCCGGAAGGTCAACGGGCGGACCAACAGCTCCTGTAATTTATGAGTTATGATGAGACACTAAAGTTTTTTCGATTATATATAAGAATAGCTATAGAAGTACGTAGGATTTTATTGATATATTGTTTTTTGTCAAAATGGCGCATTTCTAAAACAAAAAGTATAAAATGCCATGAGAAAATCGTCAGAAAATTGTTTATAAATAAGGAACTATGCGATATAATAAAAAAAATCCTACGTAGTGCCTTAGAAAATGTAATCCTAAATATACAGTTAAAATTTGAAGTGTGAAGGTGAATCGGTTGAAATTCTTTTGAGTTATTAGCCCGGCCGACTTGAAAAATGTAGTTTTGAGATAAACGCGTTTAAAGTTCGTAGACATTAATGACATGAATAATGTTTCAATACGTTTAATCTTCAACAATCTTCGAAAATCGAGCACTTATAGATTTTGCACACCCATAATCTTTTAAATATAATTTTATAGGAATGGGGGGGGGGGGGATTAATATCAAACTACAACCACCACGAGGTCGGCGCCGGGAGACAAAATGTTCAAAACAATGCGGGCTTTATTTTTGACCGCAGCGCCGAAGTCGTGAAAGTTCATTTTGGGGGTGAAATTGAAAAAAAACAGTTTTAATTCGACAATTCTTTAGAAAAAATGAATACAATTTTTGTTCAAATGGGAACATTGTAGCCCTTGAAAAGATGTGTCGATCGAGCATTTGATCATCCCTCTCCAATAATATATTCACCCCCAAAACAATTGTTGAAGTATCAAAATAATTGTTTATTGAATAACTAAAAAACAAACGATTTTTCGGGGATGGTCTAAATGTACGAAATGTAGAGAATAATTTTCTCTATATTTTCGTCTCTATGGACCACCCTTGAATTTTGCTTCTTTCGATCCCTCTCGGGGGTCGAAAATTCGATATGACATTCTGGGAAAATTATTGACCGAAAATAAAGAGATACGAGTTTGGCGCTGTGGACAAAAATGTAGCTGAGGGTTCGACCTACAAATTGTTCCACGGCGGTGAATTCGTGCGGTCAATAGTTTTCCCAGAATTTCATTGTGAATTTTGAATCCCCGAGAGGGGTTGGAAAATCAACATTCAAGGGTGGTCCATAGAGACGAAAATATCGAGAAAATTCTTCTTTCCGTTTCGTACATTTAACCCATCACCGAAAAATTGATTGTTTTTGAGTTAGTCAATAAACAATTGTTTTGCCATTTCAACATTTTTTTTGAGGGTGAATATATTATCGGAGAGTGATGATCAAATACTCTATCGACGCGTATTTCCAAGGGCTACAACGTTCCCATTTGAACAAAAAGTGTACGAATTTTTCCTAAAGAGTTATTGAATTGAAACTGATTTTCCAAAATTGCACCCCACTTTTTCACGCCCAAAATGAACTTCCACGACTTCAGCGCTGTGGACAAAAGTAACGCCCGGATTTTTCTGCACATTTTGTCTCACGGTGCCGCCCTCGTAAGGACTGTAGTTTGGCATCACTCCCCCCATCCCCCTTCAACCCCTAAAAAAAACTCTGCACCCCGATTTTTAGGCAAACTTGGATTTAGCACCCGCGGCACCTACCGAATCACCTGTCAAAAACCTGGCCTTCTAATTTTTCTGGTTACGGGGGTTTTTAGCGACAGCACGACTGTACTGAGGTACCTTTTTGACAAAAAAATCGATTTTTGAAAAATGCTAGAGTGCTGATCAATATACGTAAATTCATTGATAGATGACGTCTATGGACGTAGTGAAAAGACGCCCGGAATTTGGGAATAGCAACGATATCGGGATCGACCGCTTTTTTTCACCTTTTTTCGCGACCGTACTGAACAGTTGAAACGATTTTGAATTATTTTTTAATTCGCTGTTCGATGTGCTCAGAGCTTCACTTTGTAGGTCAAACATTCTGTAATTTGGTGTATCCTATGGTGTGCACAGATTATACGGCATATATCTCCATATGTGAAAAGGGTTCCAGGCTGGAAAAGCTAGTGAATAAAAAGTGGTTATTACAACGCCGAATACAGTATTTAGTACGTACATTAACTTCATAACGAGAGTACGTTTCGTACCTATCTATATGTGCATATTGTAGAAGGGAAAAGACGCCGGCTGGCGCCCCCGTATAACAATATATATAGCCTGCATAATACATATAGTACACCTTGCATATATCTCTCTCTTCCACTCCCCCGAATTGGCCGTTCGGCCGAGCGTGTGTATTTACATAATTGCGTACCGGGGTAATTTTCTTGTCGTAACTCATTTTTCATGGCTTTTAGTGAGAAACATGTATGCGGAGACAGAAAGCGAGAAAGGTATATGGGAAAGGAGGTGGTCATGTTCCGCGTGACGACAGTAGGCCTCTTTTTTAATGAATAGATGGCACGGTGAGCACTTTTTCTCTTATCTCTATGTATACATAAATACCTCATCTTCAAAAGCAACAACGCGTATCCTTCATATGTAAATATATAAGTATACAGGGTGGACCATTTAACGCGACCACCCCAAATATCTCCGTTGTCTTTAGAGTGACGAAAACAAATCCAAACAAATCCCAAACAAACCCGAACAAGCCCAAATAAACCTAAAATATTTTGGTGAAAAATCATTTCAAGGTCATGATATCAAACGTCGTTGGAATCGTCTGAATATCAGCTATGTCTTAATGATAAAAAAAGACACGTACCCATTTGAAAAATCATTGATGACCTTGAGAACGCAAAAACTATGACCTTGACAAAAATGAATTTTCCACCACTGTATCAGTCCTTCGATATCAATCAAATTACCTCGTGACATTTTTTTCGTTACTCTAAAGGCAACGGAGATATTTGGGGTGGTCAGGTTAAGGAGGTTGGAGCGTTAGCCACAATCCAAGGTTAAATTTAATAAAAAATACATGTTATTGTTTAGATTATACTGAGGCTTTGCGAATTTCTTGAATTTTTTCAACGCTAAACACCGGAGATAAAAAATAGTTTAATGTGTGTAATTTAACGTGCGGTTAGATGGGCAAGACTTTCAGACTAAAGGTTATATAATTTTTTTTGTTATTTTGGCACCAAGATAAACCATTTATAACAAAGGATTAACGCAAACTAAAAGTTTGTAAACATGTAGAAAAAAAATCCTTATCGTGCCCATCGTAAACCATGGGCCCGTAATCTCGTGACGTAAATATGAATAGGCATAATTATAAATTACTCAAAATTTCATTGTGAATTGTATAAAACATTCGTTATCGTAGTTTTTTTTATAATAATCATCGTTAATGTCATACTTTTTCAAGTTGGTAGTAACACAAAAGTTTTTCTTATTTACGTAATAAAAATATTAAAATGCATAATTTTTCCCTTTAGTTATATGTTAAAAAAAAATTAGTATGTACAGAATAAATCTGTACCTCGTATGCATTTTTTTGAGGTTGGTTGAAAAAAAATGAATAAACCGTCATTTGGCTCAACTGAATCGCTCCAGCCTCCTTAAATGGTCCACCCTGTATAAAGATATATGTAGAATACATACGCATTGGACTCCGAAAGCGATGCGTCGGGATGCCAAGTAGCTTCATGAGTATGCATAAGCTTGAAATTGAAAAAAAAGATTTTTTTTTATTGCACCGTTTTATAGCCTAGGATCTTAACTTTGTGCAACAAAGATTTGGTAAAAATTCCAAAATTTAATCAAGTTATGGCGATTTTCATGAAGCGTCAGAGCGCTGACGAGCTACTGCCCGCTGCGATTTACCCTTTCCTCTATTGCGTCTTTCGCGAATCCATATTTTATGGAACGGTGTAGGTTGCACCTCAAAATCGATTGACCTCAAAACCGATTGACTTTAAATTTGTACAGAGCATAGTTTTTACCATTTTATTTCATGTGGACGGATTATTTTTTGATATGTTCACCCGTTTGTTAATAACCATTTATTAAAGCTGTTTTCTTGGTCTGAAATCGAACTTATTTTTACCGCAGCTTGCCTACGTAGATTAAAAAATTCCCATTAAGCATTCCGTCATACGAAAGTTTTATGGGGCCGGGTTGAAATTCCGAACTTAGAAGGATCAGAACGCCGGAAACTCCGAAAGAATACTACTCCGAAAGATCAAAACTCCGAAAGTATTTTACCCGAAAGACCAAAACTCCGAAAATCTGAACACCGTCAAAATAATTCGGCTATGGTTTTAAAAGTTTCAATATTTTCAATAAATCGACGAATTATTTCAAGAATTTTTTTTATCAAGTGATTCTACGTCAATTTTGAAATTTGTCCAGACAATGTTGACACTGTATAGACTTTCCTAATTTTAATGTTCCGAAATTACAAGTTTCGTCAAGATCATGCCAGCGAAAGTCTACACAGTTGACTGTAAATTATGTAGAACGTATAACATTGTCTAGACGAATTTCGAAATTGACGTAAAATTACTTCTTAGTAACAAAAAATTTTTTCGAAATAATTCGTCGATTTGTTGAAAATTTTGAATCTTTCAAAACTTCCATAGCCGAATTATTTTGACGGTGTTCAGATTTTCGGAGTTTTGGTCTATCGTGTAAAATTCTTTCAGTTTTGATCTTTCCGGGTAGTATTCTTTCGGAGTTTTGAGCGTTCTGATCATTCAAAGTTCGGAATTTCAGCCCGACTCCATCTTCAATTTCGGAACATTCAAATTGGGAATTTTGAACCGTCGGAGTATTCAAAGTTCGGAATTTCAACCCGGCTCCAGTTTTATTATCGTACTAAAAGTGTATTTTTTATATTTGATTACACTCTGTTTAAATAATAATAACCTTGCTTATCAATATTGCTCAATGAAAAAGACACTCGCACTTGGCAAGACTGTATTAAGGAAGCATTCTAGTCTAGAAATTTGAAAGAAATCGATCTTTTTGTTGGCTTCTCTTAAAGTAGAGGCCCTCAAGAAATTTCGAAATTCCCAATATTTACATAGTTCCAGCGATTTCTAACGAAACCAGAACAGGATCGACCGGTCGGAGCTACGAAATTTAGAAGCTTTTAACAAAGCTAGAACTGCTCGCAGGGAAGATCAAGCTTCAGAAAATCATCATTTCGAAGTCGCAGAAGGCGCACTTTACGAGGCAGGAATGGCCGATCAATATAACGTAAATATAACAGGCGATCACTTAGATAGTTGCGGTTGTCTGAAATTACACTCAAAACTTTTAACGCGTTTTTCCCGAACTTACTTTATCAACTTGGTTGACATAAAATCTCGAGTTCTATTCAACCAATTGACTTCAAATTTGGTATGAACATTCAGTATATGTCCTTCTATCGTCCCAATTTCGGACATTGCCAAATTATTATTAATACTATTTGAATTTTTTTTAATAGGGCAAAAAATTAACTTTTTTCGGACAGTCGCCTTTAAAAAAATGTTTTTTTTTGTTTTTTTTTTTGGTACCTGCCATAACGGCATTCTTATTAATTAAGAAAATTGGTACCATTTCTGTTTCAGATGAATGGGAGCATTAGAATCATGTCAACAGTCTCAACTTTTTTTTTCCACGGCCATATTTGAGAGCGCATAACTTTTTCAATTTTTTATTTTTTTTGCAACTTCTAGAAACATCAATAAAAATGGAGATAAAAAATATTTTTTGTTTTCTTTTTTTAATCAAGCCCGAGAAAAAGCCCGAAATTTAGGTCTCTAGGCTACAATACCCCGTTAATTGTATGTAAAATCCCGACTCCCCATTCGCGGAGTTGCTACCAGTTGATGCACGTGCCTTCGGGAAAACTTCGACGTTTTTCGTGCGAAAGAGACATTTGCCTCGACTATTAAGGGGTCTTCTCACTTTAGACGCTGAAAAAAGGCTATTTTCATGATTTTTTTCGATAGGTTTATATTATAGATATTGATATAAAAGTTGTTACACTTAAGGGGGTCGTCTAGTGTGTCAGATCAAAAGAAGAGAAAACGGCCTTGCATGACTTCTTTGAAGAAGAGGAAGGTGTACTCTGTGATCCAGGCATAGCAGATTGATGGTGAGACCATTTTTTTTATTATCAATTATATACAACAACTTTCAAACGCGTTTTTCTCAAAACACAATTTTTTCAAATTACTGTCATGATATCTCAAAAACTATTTGATTGATTCTGATCAAATTTATACAGCATCTTTAGTACATATATAACTACAAGTAGAACTAATATAATTAAGATTGCTTCGTTAGTTTTCTTTTTATCAGCTATATAGACACCAAAAAAACACGAAAAATTGATTTTTTTCTCTAAGGCGTAAAAAAATGATTTTTTTGGAATTCTCACTCTATTTTGGTTCCATGTAGAGCCTCAAGTTTCACGATTAAATTTGCGTTTGGTTTTTTGATTTCAGATAAGCAGAACGGCCGGAATCATGGCAGCAGTGGCAGCACCTCTTTTTCTAGATGTGTTCCTGTTGGGCGGTGTATCTCCGACTACATTTTATATAATGACTTCAAAAAATTCATCAAGTTTGTTTAAATGTTAATAAAAATGATATACAATTCATACATTGTTTTATTTTAATGGTTTGTCAAAAAAAAATCCCCAAAAAAGCATCAAAAAACGGCGTTCACACTAGAGGGCCCCGTTAATAAACACACGTTGAAATATTTTGAAATTTTTTTTTTTCATGTAACCCAAACAAACTTTAAATGCTTTTTTCGCGAAACAACGTTTTTCGACGGCTGGTTGATAAAATCTTCGCCATTTTGTTATTTTTGCATATATCAAAAATCGTATGACATGGGCTACAGCCATGAACATACTGAATGGAAAACCGTTTGATTTTTTTGGTTCCGGATGATCCATCTCCGAGATTTCATCAACAGCGCAGACCAGCAATTCTTTTAGGACATTTTTTTAACTACCATTTTCGTCTATAAATAGTGACCTAAAAAAATAAAACAAAAATAAAAAAAATGTATTCCGAAAGTGTATTTATTAAGTGTACAAACTTTTATGTCAATATCTATAATATAAACCTATCAAAAAATTCATGAAAATAACTTTTTTTAGCGTCTAAAGTGAGAAGACCCCTCAATTGCTTGCCAATTACACAAAAATTAATATTTTCAAAATCTCCTACGCATTTCTCTAGCTATACTCAAGAAAATTAATAGAATTTGAAATTTTTTTTCTTCCTTGACATACGTAAATTTGGCCACGTGATTGACACACTGGGTCAATTTGACCTTAATAGTATTTTATCCACCTGCCTTTGACAAACCTTCGGTCAGTTATTATCGAAAAAAAAATCGCTTTCACTTTAAACATTTCTCAATGTGTCTGCATGATTGAAATGCGGAAAGTATATAATTGAATCAATGTAAAAAATAATTGCAAACGTTCAATTTTGCGAAAGTGAGCATTTTATTTCAAATTTGTCCGGGTCAAAATGACCCAGTGTGTCAAGGGAGAGTTAACTCTATAAGTGGACACGATTGAAAGATCTGGAAGTCTTGTACGTCCAACGAGTAATCGTTTTCACTATCGTGAAGGTAAAGAGACAACGGAAAAACTTTTTCGGCACACAGAGAAGTGTAGGTATTATACGAGTCACTGGTACAGAATGAACATTGGAGTGAGCGATAGCAGCAATAAATCTTGCATTTTTCAGCGATAACACTTCCAGCCGATGTGCATTTCCCATGCATTGTTCATTGCGTGCAGCGCGTAAGGAAATATCGTTTCTATGTTGTCTCGATTTTTCTTTTATCGCGAGTCGTAGAAACGTAAAACATTATCTATAGACGGTAAATCGGAAGTGTGAAAACGCCCGTATCACCGTGATTTTTCGTTGGCGAGCTAAGCCGTCCACGTATTATACGACTGCAGATTATGCAGCGACTGCCTGTTGGCGATCGGTTTATTTTATTACTCGCACTCCATGCTCTAGAATCAAAGGAGAAAGAGAACTACGGGTCTTTCGTATGCGACAAAAAAGACAAAAACCGAAGCTTTTGCTGTTGGGCTTTTGTCCAGCCTGGAAATACCCAGTTTCTCTTTGTCTATCTCCCTCTCTCTCTCTCGGTCCCTCAGTTTTTTTTGCAATCTCCCTTGTGTAACCCGATAATAAGCCGGACTCGGGTATCGGTTGACCGTTGTGGTTCCCGACAACCGCGATTACCGTACTCCGGCACAACGTTACCTTGCTATTGTTGACGTATTTTATTTCGGATTGTTCTTTTTTTTCACTTTTTCGCGTCAATTATTGTTCGCGGATCGATTTAGTTACCTCTCATTGCACGAGAATATCTCCAATGTGCTTGAAGCTCAACGAAAGTTGATGATTAAAAATGGCGCGACAGGTTCAAAGTAGCGCAGTGGAAAAACCGTAAGAATATAAAAATATTCAACTGGCCGCGTCGACTCGGACCCTCCCCTTTACTCGGGAACCTACTCCGCTCAAAGCCTCGCGATCTTTTTTAAAAAATAATTTCATTGAGTGGAGGTCGGATCCATAGTCAGTCAAGTTAGCAACGGCCGGCAACACTTTCACCGACGGATCGACCAACGAACGACAAAACAATACCGGGAAAAGTATTATCGTCGCTTCGCAATAGCAGCGAAGAGTCGGAGCAAAGCAAAAGCGTTGTTTATGTCTATCGGATTTATTAAGTTTAGTCTCGCGGTTGCTGGCGACTTATGACCACCCAGCGAAATGAGAAGAGCCAAACAGACGGTCGCGCGCGCGTGTGTGTGTGTGTGTGTGTGTGTGTGTGTGTGTGTGTGTGTGTGTGTGTGTGTGTGAGAGAGAGAGAGAGAGAGAGAGAGAGAGAGAGAGAGAGAGAGAGAAAACGGACCGTGGCGGGTGCCGATCCAACGAAGAGGATCTTTTATGAAACCGGACGAAGAATTTACACACAGAGAAAGTGTATTAGAGAGAAGCAGCGACAGACTTTTGCCTTGAATGAAGGCCTTAGGCCACAGTAACGGGTATAAAATCATGTGCGATTTTAACCATTTTTTTCGTATGAAAAAGTGATTCACTCATAAAATTAATTACACTTCTATTTAGTATGAATATCAAGCTGTTAGAAAAAATATATTTTTATTTCCGATGTACATAATGGCCGACTACTAATATTTCCTTTTGTTATCTTTTTTTAGGCGCTCCGCGGCGTGACATTTAGCATCCACAATTTTTGACCTAGAACAAAAAAGAAAAATTCTCATCAATCTACATTAGAATACCTAGAGAAGTACGTACGGAATTTAAAAAATATTGTTTTATTCAAAAGTTGTAGGTATTTGAACTTAAGAAATGAATTTTCAGTGAAAAATTTCGTTGTAACTGCTCATAAACTGCTCATAAAACGAGAGGTTTTCGATTAATCAGAATTTCCGTACGTACTTCTCTGCGAAATGCAATCAGGAACATAACTTTTAAGTTTGAAGTGAATTGTTGAAGTTATTTGTCACTCGAATTGGAAAAAAGCTGTTTCGAGAAGTTTCGAGTAGTCGGCCATTTTGTACATCGAAAAAAAATACATATATATATTTTCTAAAAGCTTGATATTCATACTAAATAGATATGTAATTAATTTTGTGAGTGAATCACTTTTTCAAACGAAAAAAAAATTGTTAAATTCGCACATGATTGTATACCCGGTACTGTGGCCTAAGGCCTCAATGACTAAGGCGTCAGAAAAAAAAACATATACACTCGCGCCTGTTTCCTCTCTTAGTCCAGTAAAAGAGACGAAAACCCAGCACTTTTTAGCATAGAATATGAATTTTCGACTGACAAGTTTGTCCCTCAACTCGCCCAAACCCTAAGAAATAAGGGTTGAAATCTTAAAAATCGCCGTATCTCGATAATGAATAGCCCGATCAAAAAATGTTTCAAACAAAAGTTGTTTGGAATAATAAAATACGTATAAAGTTATCCGACGTTCAATCCCCTATCTTTGAAAATAGCGGCACAAAAACACGAGAGCACTACTGACCTAGACAAGGACAACATTTTCGAATCGTCATTGTGCCGATATTTCCAAAGATAAGGGGTTGGATGTCAAATAACTATATACCAATTTTATTATTCCAAACAACTTTTGTTCGAAACCTTTTTTGATCGGGCCATTGATTATCGAGATACGGCGATTTTTAAGTTTTCAACCCTTATTTCTTAGGGTTGGAGCGAGTTGAGGGGCAACATTTTATTGGGGTTACTTTCAGTATGCAACCTTCAGTCTAAAATTCATATTCTCCGCTATAAAGTGCTGGGGTTTCGTCTCTTTTACTGGGCTATTTATTTCTCTTTGGTCCACTCTGGCCAGGCGTCTGGAACATTTACACTTCGACACCGACGCGATTCGAGTGTTATCCGAGTCATTGTTACGACACGCCAATATGCGTATAAGCCGATGCTTCAAAGCTTCCTAGGTCTCCTGTTATCTCCTCGCGAGTAGCGTCCATTCATCCTTCTGGAATGTTCTCAATCCCATTGAGCGCATTCTCGCTTTGCACCCGAGTGACTGATCGAAAAGTCTCTTCGATCGCGATATTTTCACGATGCGCGAACAACTCGCACATGCAGTTTCGCACGTCCAGCTGAACCCGCAGTGGCCTAGTTTTTGTCACGGACGAGGACAAACGATGCGATGAGCAGGAGGCGCGGGGTTGGTCGCGGGGGAGCAAGCGATTTCGAAATGCTCGGCCGTTACGTGCGAGGGATGCGATCTCGCTTCGGGCTCCCTTGCGCCACCGACGACGGCCGAGGGTCCGCGTTAATAGGATTTGCCGGTGGGTTAGCCTCGTTTCATACCCCGTTGGGGTTCTCCAACCCTCGACTTCCGAGCTAGTTCCTGCCACGAGCCATTCTCAACCGAGGCTGCCTATAACGCCAGGTCTGGGTCGCTCGAAAGCTCCGCGGCGACGGCGCCTAGCTCGAAGGGCTGATGATGATACTACGGAACGAGAGGCCGAGGGTCTAGGTATATTGCGAATCTTGGGGTCACGAAGGAAGGTATCGCGAGCAATTGGATGGAAAGGAATGCCAGAGTTTTTTTCCAACGCTTGTACAGGTTTTTCCTCTATTCCAAAGATTGGTCGTCGGGATTTTTTTTTCTCCCCAATTAATATCAAGGCGGTTCGACGATTTTCTGAGATTCGAATGTCGTTGTGGCGACGGCCGTTCTCCCCTTATCTTCGGGACCTCAGACGTTTTCTTTGCGAACGGCAGGTTTCCTAATTGAAATCGATTCGGTCCTCTCCGTGGAGTTCCTCGGGCCATTCCGTTTTACCGAAGTGGAATTGACGAACGAACAGGATTCAAGGAGCATCAACGGTCGAGAGAGGGAATTATGGTATTAGGAGAGAGGGACAGAGAGAAGGAGAGCGGAAGATGGTGCTTGACGTGAACGAGGTCTGATGTGTGTCAGCAGCAGCTGGAAAAGCAACGAGGACGCGCTTAAGCCACGCATACGTGCGATGACAATCCGGCGAACCACCTGTTGAGCCGAAAGGGGCTAAGGCTGTTCTGCCGGTTGAATAGGGGTATTCGGTGGTTTTATCGTCTCGTTTCTAATACTCCTTCACCGCCAAATATGGTGGACGCTTTCATCACATTATCAGTCACGACTCCTAAGTTACTTGTAAGTAACTTAGGAGTTGGGCCAGTACTGTTTACACGCTCTGGCCCAATATTGGCATTCAGTACTCAGCCAGTACTTGGCGCCAATACCGCGCCAACGCTGTTGCCGAGCTTAGGACCAGTGTTATCATTTCGAAGTTAGGCCAGTACCGTTTATGCACTGGCTCTGTATCGGGCCATGATCGTCATCCAGTATTGGCAACTCCGGCACCAGTACTGGGTCGGGCTTGGCCATTATACCGTTCGCACATGGGTACTCACTTACTATTCTCGTCGGTTTATTTCGTATGCATGGATCATCTCCGTATTCCAGCGCTCTTTATTTCGTTGGGCAAACAGGGGATCCCGGGACAAGACAAAGGTGCGCGGTAAGATGAATCATAAGTCTAGGTACTGAATAGTGTGTGCGAGCATAATGCCCCCGTTGGGGCTTGAAGGGGTGGCGCCGAGGTGAATGAGTGTGAAAGTATCAACTGTGGCGGAAGCACGCGTCTCGAGTGAGAAAACAATATCGATTTTTGTTACCAAATGATCTAATTTTTGGTAAAGTTGAGCATCGTTTCGGTTCATTTGAGTTGCTGATATTGATGAGAGATCACTATCTACTTTAGAGAGTCGTGTTAACGCTATAAGAAAGGGTGAGATGGAGCCAATAGGGCCGTTGGTTCCTCCTCAACCGGTGTTTCTACCAGAAGAAGAAGAACTTACAAATGATTCAAAAGATATGAAACCCATGTAGGTTTCGCCAATCGAACCGTAACGGCCAATACTTGGGCCAATGTTGGCGGGGCGATGATCGATTACCCAATTGTACGCCAATGCTCGGCTGAGTATTGACTAGCCAACATTGGTTTGCCGATACGAGGCCAATGTTCGGCCAAATATAGACTCGCTAATCATTGGCTTGTCGATACGAGGCCGATGTTTGGCGAAGTATAGACTCGCCAATCATTGGTTTGCCGATACGCGGCCAATGTTCGGCCAAACATAGACTCGCTAATCATTGGCTTGTCGATACGAGGCCGATGTTTGGCGAAGTATAGACTGGCCAATCATTGGTTTGCCAATACGAGGCCAATGTTCGGCCAAGTATAGGCTCTCTAATCATTGGCTTATCGATACGAGGTCGATGTTTGGAGAAGTATAGACTCGCCAATCATGTTTTTGCCGATACGAGCCCAATGTTCGGCAAAATATAGACTCGCTAATGATTGGCTTGTCGACACGAGGTCGATGTATGGTGAAGTATAGACTCGCCAACGTTGGTTCGCCGATACGAGGCCAATGTTCAGCCGAGTAACGCATGATCGAACCGCAATTCGTACATTGACGATTCATTGTTTCGCGTTGAAGTCATTGAGAGACGAGATAAATACTTTTCACGAGTCCATTGGACATTACTCTTAACAAATATACTACCAAATCAATGCACTCATTGTTGGCCGATTCTCGAACGAGCTCATACGCGATTCTCTGCCGATTTTTATGAACCATCCTACACTGACAGAAAAATTCTATAAAAATTAACTAACCGCGTTTATTTACTTATTTTTTATGTGAATTAACTAGATTTCGTGAAATCATATTTTTCCTATTGCATTCAATTATTGGAATTATTCATTTTAAATATATTTATTTATTGAAATTAAACTTGAACTAATGAACTAATGGTCCGTCTTTATTGCAACACACATATTAAAGGGTTGTGGGGGTGGAGAGGGTGGAGAGAGAGGAATTATATATATATATATATATATATATATATATATAGGTTATGTTTGAAAATTCTATAACATGTCATTCGATAAAACTCTAATTATCACAATGATATTAACTATTTGATATAGTTTATGTGATAAAATTAATGTTGAGAATCCATTTGGTGTCTCATGCCATATCTGCGACTCAGATGTTACAAGTACTCGGTAGCATAGGGGCAGCATGCTTAGCTATGAGTAGGTAGGTTCAAGGTTCGAGTCCCATATAGGTGAAATATTTTCTTCGAACTAATCGTTTCGAAAGACCAGGTAATGACGAATTACAATACAAAAATAATTAATTTTTTTTGTTAATGCAGGACCAATTTTGTTGATCTATATCGGGTCACAATTATCCGCCAAGATTCGGTCGATAATCGGGCCAAGCTCGAGTGCCAATGATGGCAATCTTAGCGGGGACTTATTGTTGGCCGATTCTCGAATGAACTCCTACGCGATGCTCGGCCGATTCTCATAAGCCATTCTAGGGCCAATATTGATTGCGAATATCGGGCCGCTCTTATCATCCAAGGCTCGGTCGATGATCGGGCCAAGCTCAAGTGCCAATGTTGGCAAGCTCAGCGTCGAGCATCGGCCAATCGTTGGCCACTACCGATCACCCTACATGGGAAGCAAGATTATTCGGACTGAATACTACAGAACTTGGACGATTGGCTTACCTAATTGGTGGTATTGAAAATGAAACCAGTTTTATATGCAAAAGATGCCCTTGTCCCATCATGCTCCCAGCGCTCTTTTATCTTGCCCCGCATATGGGTTGAGTTGGGAAAAATAAAGATTTGATTAAAAATATACTAACAATCAGAAAGACTGATTTTTCGTTTCGAAAATTAAAAGATGAATAGATGTTGATAAGTTTAAAAGAATAATTAAAGTTAACTGATTCATATGTAGGTATAGTTTCATCTCAACATGACTCAAGCGTTCTCACCTTGCCCCCAGTTCCTCTACTTTTGCACGTAGTACATTGCCACTCACTACATACCGGATTACTAATTAATCAACCGTTAATTATACCTTCAATGCTTGGGCGCCATATGTCCAGGATATCAGGGTCAAAGTAGGCTGAAAGTGTCGCCTCAGGCGAAGTAATTTTCTACAGCAACGAAAGCGATTCAGCAGTGACGATAGGCCAACAAGATTGTTATTCTAGGTACTCAAAATAGACGAAGCTTGTCTATTTTGAGCCTTCGATTCTGAATGAACATGACGCCCGCATTTGATATTCGAATCGCGGACTCTGGCCCGGCGGTTTTTTTTTATCCCATTCATTGTTCATTCACGCTCTTGCACATGGTCCGCGATATTATTCGTTGCGCGATGACGCATTCACTCCCGAAGTCTTCTCGCGTATACAGCGCGAAATTATAATTATCGTTTTAGATGACGAGGAAACAATGCTGAGTGAGAATAGCCCGAAGTCTCACGATTCCGCGAGGTCCTTCACACCGGTGTCCGAGCAAACACGACGAAATCGGAATCGAAATTGTCCAATTGCGTTGCATGTACCGCGGTATTTTTTATTTTTGGAAAGCTTCGGGCCCAATAAAGACTGCCGTCTGGGAATCCCGTTGAATGTCGGGGTGCTAAACGCAATAACTATTCAAGACGCGTATTCTTTCGAGACTTCTTCCTTTTCTTTACACTTTATATGCTTGAATTCCAATCGGACATGTCACGATACTCTTGTTGCTGTGCAGGATTCGCGAGCTTCATACCGGAGGCGGATTATGATGCACGGAGCACGTGCGGTGCGTTACGCGCAAAGTGAGGTACTTTTCACTGTACTGAACGATAGTAGATAAGGTAGTCGGCCCAGTGGCCGTCAGGGTCCTAGTGATCGACATGTTTACGCATTAAATAAGTATTTTAAGGCGTTACCCCCACTTGTAGCGCAAAAAAGGCCTTTTCATGAATTTTTTTAAAGAAAACTACAAAACTTTTTTAATCGATCAATATACCATCTTAAAGAACACATCTTGAAGAACTTTCAGTAATTTTTTTATTGAAAAATATTACATTGTTTAGTGGCAAATGGCCGTCAATGAAATAATGTTTTTATATACACGGTTTGCGGTGACCAACATTGCGGCGATGTGGATCATCTGAAAAAAAAATGCGGATGGATTTAGTCAAATATAAGTATAAACTAGTCTTTAATCGAAGGATTTTAAAAAATATTCATTTTTCACAAAATGGCGGACAGTCAAAGTTAATGGTTCGATTTTAACGAAAAAAAACGGCCGTTTTTTGGCTATAAAACGGCCATTTTTTTTCGAAAAAAAAATCGAATGACTAAAGACTACATTTTTATGTATTAAATAAGCCTGCAAAATTTCAAGAAGATCGGTTCATTAGTGTTCGAGTAATCTTGGTCACCGACTTCAGAAATGCCATTTTGAGAAAAAAGCGTTTAAAGTTTCAATTTCAGTTTACACGAAGAAAATATTTTTTCTTGATCGACTTGAAATTTTCAGGACATATTCTCAGATACTTATACTTCAAAAAAATGCAATTAAAAAAAAATCGATTTTTTCAAAATTGCAAGTGGGGTTAACCCCTTAAGATAAAAATCAGTCCTTCGTGCAGATCTGTGGTATTAGCTTCCAGGAGGTATTTACTATGTTGTATTACACTTTCACACCCGTAAGTATACGTATAAAACAATAATCAAATTAAATATATTCCGCTACGACGTCTAGCCGTCATTTCGGCCGAATCCTTCATTAGGAGGTTAACGTGAACCATGTCACATCTCGGGTGATTTGAGAATGCCTGTGGACTTGCGTGAAGTAAGTTTTCCTTCACGTGATTAACAAGGATTTTAGTTTTGCGTTCAGCATAAAAAATTATAGTTTTATGTTAATTTCAACGAATTTTCATATATGACGATGACCGGTTCAACAACATAAACACTGTGCCGATTAATCGCCACGGCTGTCGATAACTGGGACAATGTTAGCAAAAAAAGAGTCTTACGCATCGAATATTAGTTTATCGAAAATCAGAAAAGAAATGTTGGGTCCGTAATTAGCATTGTCTGAAGGATCCACGGACCAGTAATCGTCATACACATATTCGCGATAGTAAGAAGATATACATATAAATAAATGTTGTCGATTACTGGGTCGTGACCATGTCGATAACTGGGTATGCCTTGAACACAGGTGAACAGCACTCGTTCGAAATAATATTACAAATTATTTTATGAAAAAATAGTTGTTTATAATGACTACAAATAAATAAAAAATATAATTCCGACGTAATAGGCAATAATTAGTTTTATTTTTGAAATTAATAAAGTTCCATGGAAGAGAAATTTATGTTTCCAACTCTTTATCAAATGTTTTAATAAAAATCATAAAGTTTCTGACAGAGTGCGTAAAAATTATTCTGCCGTTCTATATATGCAGACATGATCGAGTCAACATAGTCCTACGAACCTTTGCATAATTAGTTAAGGCCTTATATACATTTGGATGGTCGGAAAAGGCTTTTTGGGATTTTTCAAAAATACTAATAAAGCAATCAAAACGAGGTTTAGAGGGTTTATTTCACATATCTGTAGGTACTTCCAACGAGCGGACTCGTTGGAGTCGCACATGTGCACCCAAAAGAATTTTTTTTTCTCCCTAATCTACATGAGTTTTACTACCGAAGTGTACACGATTATTATAAAATATTTATTTTTGTATATCTAGCCCGATTTTTAAGAAAGTCGCATTTTCGACTGAAACAACGGCCTTTGTTCGTTTCCAAAAATCGCAATCGTTAAACGATTGTAAAAATCGTGTGTACATCGCTATAAAATGTATCTAAGAAGTTATCGTTGAAATTTGAAGTAAATCGGTCAAAAAATGCAGGACATACGAGTTCGCCCGATTTTGAAAACATTTCTTCATGAAAAACGCGTTTAAAGCTTTAAAACCATTTTTCTACATGTCTTAAAAAAAATGTCCACCTAAAATAACTTTTGCATATTATTTTCGATATGTTTATACATAATTTAAGTCAATAAAAAAAAAACAATTTTTTTTTCAAAGGTATATAAGGCCTCAAAGCAGTTTGAACGCATGTGATGATTAGTGGGACGTTCCCATGGCGATTACCAGACCGTCATGGCGGCATGACGATGACCCTTATAACTCATAACCTTTACGAAATATTTTCTCGAAAACTGTACTAGTCACGAGAATTTCACAACGACCTTCTTCTTCGTAATAAAAAACTGATTGAGAACGACTTAAAATAACTTTTACTCACGTTCCTAGTTGAGCTGTATAAATTTGCACAGTCAAGCGATCTGCTTAAGGTGACGACTTGGGCCATCTACCTTATGGAGCATTTTATCCATCGATTAGCGATTCTTATATTTTTTCCTTGTTCTGCTATTCACGTGACGCGTTATAGAGGCAGGAGCACGTGGATGATATCAAAAATATTAATTTTATTGGCGCTTTTCTAAAAATTATCCCACCGGTTTGTTATAAATCATTCGAGCCGCGAGTTGATTCATCATTGTAGCGCGTTTAAAGCCAAATTGCCAGGATACAACTCATCGTTAAATACGAAGCAATTCAATGACTACGTTAGGAGAGACGTAGGGAAAAACATATTTAATAGCGTTTTAAATTATCTCATAGAATAAAAGAAGTATTTTCGACCGATCGCGGCGTATAAATGTTCTTTCTCTATTCCAAAGAACTTCGATCAAGCGAAACATATTCGTTATTTTTCGTTAAATCATCTCGTCAGCTGTGGTGAATTTTGTAAGCACTATTAATATCTGCGGGGTGTGTGCTTATACAGGGTGTCCCTCTTATCTCTGCCACCCAAAATAACTCGGTAATTATCGACGTCACAAAAAAATGTTCCAGACATAAGTTGTATGGTGTGAAGGGGGTCATCAAATGCGACCAATTGCTTTTTTTTCGGTGGAGGGGCTCACGCACAGTGTAGGTCATCTTCACTTTTTTTGAATGGAATGGTACATTTTTTTAACCATTTCGTGGAGCACCTAAAGCCGCATAAAAAACATTAGGGGTCAAAGTCGTTCAAGGTCATTCAAGGTCAGTATCGATGATACAAATCTAAATATCTCAGATCACTACGAAATATGTGGTAGTGGTCCGAGGTATTTGATTTGTATTTCATTTTAATACTGACCTTGAATGACCTTGAACGACTTTGAGCCCCTGTGTACGAGCGTGACGTTTTAGTATAGACACCCATTGGATCCCTATCAGGAAGTGGAAACTAGTGCGGGAATCCAATTGGATTTCCACGATTTCTACCCGGGTATATCAATTTTTTTTCCTGTTACTTTTTTCCTTCCTCCGCTTCTACATCCTTATCAAAACACTCTGAATTCAACTTTTCCACGTATTTGGAGTTGTCAAAGTAGACGAGACCAAATGTGGCCCACAGCCTCGTAAAAGCGATCAACGTGCACCAATAGTTTTGCCTTGCGAATTTGGTGCATCCTGAACGCAGGCATCCCGAGAAAAGGAGGCACCGGATCGTAAATTTGATAAACTGTCGACTCGGAAAGGATTCAAAGTCGCCCAGAACGACGTTATTAAAAGGAATGAGAAAAGCGGCGGAACTTGGGCCTAACACAGCTCGATAAATTCTCAACAAGATCCGTGAAAAAACGAGCATTTTCAATAATTTTTTTGATTGGATTTCAGTTTGTTTTACAAAAGTGGTTACACAGATTTTTTATGTTATATTTCAACTTGACT
Source organism: Ophion slaviceki (assembly GCA_944452715.1). NCBI lineage: Eukaryota > Metazoa > Arthropoda > Insecta > Hymenoptera > Ichneumonidae > Ophion > Ophion slaviceki. The sequence continues at coordinate 26,595,442 of OX101786.1, read as the reverse complement.
TGCACAAATTTTCAAAGAAAAATATTGATTATTTATAACAATATCGCCATCTTTGTCGGACCCCTTTCGGCATATAGTGCTTTGCGGTGACCATCATAAAATTTTACTGGATCATCGGAAATTAAAAAACCAAAAAAAAGTCATTAGTTTAATCTAGTCCTTAATTGAAGCTTTTTTATTTTTTTTTTTCAAAAATTAACAAAATGGCGGCTTCCGACAGATAACTTTCGATCTTCGACCAAAAAATCGCTCGTTTATTGTTTAAAAAAATAGAAATTTTCAACAAAAATGAAAATACTTCGATTAAGGCCTAGTTTTTAATGCTATCAATAAGCACACCAAATTTCATCAAAATCCATCGAGTGGTTTTCGAATTATAGTGGTCACCGACTTGAAAAACATCGTTTCGAGAAAAACGCGTTTCAAGTTTTTTGATGTGGATACGGAATTATATGTTCGTAAAACTTTGAGCTCGATGGATGAAGCTAAACTTTTTTTATGTATTTTGATCCGCTGAATCTGAATATCACAATTTTGTTGCTGAAAAGTCGAGCATTTAATTGATTATAGCGAATTGTTAAAACAATATTTCAAAAAATTAAAGTTTTTCGGGATGATGTATTTTTTAAAACATTTTGGGCAATTTTAAGACGAAAGTATTCTTTATAAAATTTTGCTAAAGTTCATAGTTTTTGAGTAATACATTTTTGAAAATTTATGAAAGAGTTTTTCAATTTTACACTTGATTTATGTATAGAAATGCTAATTAAAAAATGACTTACATCGAATCATCAATTCCTGGCCCATACAATAGGGTTTCTGCCGATGTGGAAGCTTCCAAAATATCAATTTGTTGGTGTCTTCGAAGCATTCTGTCTTCCCGGGTATTATCGTTTGCGCGTTTGTCAGCCGCTACCTGCCATGGGGACCCGACGCCCCTTCACTAATTGTCGGATATCCCGGAAACTATTCATCGGATCGACTTGAAATTTTCAGGGAATATTTTCGAAACATCGTACTTCAAGAAAATGTGACAAAAAATCGTTTTTTTGAAAATTCTGACTGCATCTTACCCCTCAACGTAAAGTGATCTTTAGAAACTAGTAAGAACGACTTGCTGAAAATGATTAGTCTTACGTGGGAGACGTAGTCTTCACATTGACAAACAATATTTTTGCAACATTGTATGTGCTGTTGTTGGCACTTTTTCACGCGATACGAAGAGATCAAGTGCGCTTGTTGTTGCACAACGAAATCATGCGTGCAGAAAGATTTTTTTTTACTTGCCCGCCGAATTCCTTGATAAGGGCCCAATGTCAAACGTCCACCAACAAGTGCTATATAGTTTTCTAGTAAAAAACCAATCAAACGGTTTGAAACGTCGCACGAGCATGTCGCGAAAACAAAACAGCCTCCCACCCAGGGCGGCTCACTCATCTTTCATTTTCTGTTGCCCTCGCCTGTTTGAAGATGATAACATCGCATCACGAGTTACGAAGCACGTGAAATAAAGCGATTTGATTATCGCTCCTAGTAATATTTGTTTTCGTCTTTCCTCTCTGTATCTCTCACGCCTTTTGTACACATCTTGCCTGGAAAAACTCCTCTTCACTTGGCGCTAAGAGCATCAAGATTCAGTTGATTTTTTTATCCGCTCTTTTTCGTAGTGTGCTCATATCGGGTCTCGAAAAAAAAAACATTGCGAATATGTTTCTCTTGCACGTATTTCTATCGTCTTTGCTCAACGCACTGTACTTCGATGTGTCGTTTTTCTCGGCGTTAGGCGATCGGTTTTATTTTATCGCGGAACGCGTCGTTTCGTTGCCAGTACGTTTTACATAATCAATAATCAGTGTGTAACAAGCATAACGGCGATAGTGATCGCGGTTTAAATTTAAATTTCAATCGTGACGCACGAAAGCCACCAACAAGGAAAAACCATTTGATTCAACTTATAAGGAAAGATCATCAACCTCGTAACGCAAACACACGTGTTTCGTACATAGCTTATAAATGGATTAGCTGTGTGTTGTTTTCGTAATTGTGTTTCCCTATTCTCTCGCTACCCCCTTTCCTTGTGTGTGTTTTAAATGTTTTCCCTGTGGCTGTATTAAATTTAGCTTTTTCCTTTTCAATTATTCAATTATTGACGGCGATGTTACCTACTTACTGTTTTGGCGATATGTTAATAAGATGGCGCCAAGATATTCATCACTTGTCGCTCGATTAGTGTGTGTGAATTTACTATTAGAGCGGGAAACTCCCGAAATTCATCGAATAACAAAATCATACGTCGTTTTCGAACGTTTACCTATCGGCGCCGCTTTTATCTACACCAACATCGGTCGAAGCGATAAATCGCTTAGCACAGTTTTATTGATAGAGCACAGAAACATAAGGTGTTCTTGAAATAACTTTCAAGTTGTCACGGAAACCGTTATTACTTAATCTAAATTTGTAACAATTGTGATACGGACAAATTTCACACTTTTTTGGACTTTGAGTTTTGTCATAATTCAAACATTCCGGAGATATTTTACAGCAACGCAACAGTTAATAACAATTGAAGCAAATCAATCTTTCTGCATTAGTTTCCCGAATGAATGCAAAAACGAACGTATTTTTTTTCCATTTTAACCATTGAGACTGCCATAGTTTTTTCGATTATTTATTCAGAATAAACGACGATACGGTGGTGAAAATCGGCACAAATGGGTTACAATGCAATGCAAATGTGGGGCGATCCCCGAGTAGAAAATCCTGCTCTGGCTACAAAAAATATCTGATCAGGCATCCTTATTTTTTTTTATGTCTTGATCAGAATTTTTTATCAAGCCCTGATCGTTTTCGTGACACTTTCCCTGATTTCGGTCTGATGAGGGTAAAAAATCAAGGCCTGATCAGAGTGAAAAGTGAAGGGCTGACATGCAGTCAGAAGAGAGAAGTTCGCTGTTGCTTCGAAAACCACCATCTCATCACATTCTTCATTGCACTGTCGAAAAAATATTTAATTTTAATAGGATCTATTCAAATCGAATAGGTTTTTTACTACGATCGCATTTGTTTCAAATATATTTTTTAGAATATTCAATAAAATATTTCATAAATCCAAAATAAATTGAAATACTTAATTTAGAGTTCTACCACGATGATTTTGTATCATAATCCGTCATTTCCTGGCGTTCTGAATGGATTTTTTCGAAGAAAATTATCTGCATCCACAAATCAAATAACTACTACTTTCCAATTACGAAAACCTCTTATTTCGCGACTATGATACTAATGCGTGCATGCGCACTTTGCCCTTCAACGCGACGGGCCCGACAGCAGGCCGCTCATCAGATGTAGCTCACGCATATGCTTACCATGCAGCTTCTTCCTATGCCAATGCTTTTGGCACAAGTGTCAGTGTTGCGTTTTGGAAGTGAGAAACTCGAAAGTGAGGAATGATTTAAGTGTGAGTAAGAATATAAATGGAGGAAAAACGTTCAAGTGAGAAAATAATGACGGCCCAAGTAGGAAATTAAAAGGCTGACGATGGAAACAAGCTTGTGCGAGCCTTGTTTCACCGAGCCTGAGTGAGACAGACCTGGCCCAGGTTTCATTGCATCGTTTGGAGCAGCCTTGAACCAAGACTGGCTGCTTAGCCTAAACGCAGGGTTATTTCAAGCTTTATTCAGCCGGTGAATTTTGAGGCTGAAAAATCAAGGCTGGATGTAGACTTGTTTCAGGTTGTGATAAAATAAAATAAGTTTAAAATAATATTTGTTCTGTACTCTTATGAAAAAAAAATTTAGCAATAAATTTTTCGGGTGCGAAGGCACGAAAAACGAAAGCGAAGGAGGCAGCTCAGAACATTTAAACATATGCTCTTATCGGTATTTATGAGGTACACAAAAAAGTATATACGAAAATAAAAGTACGCAATAAAATAAAGTATTGTTTTGAAAAATATTTTTTATATATATTTTGTAACAAATAATATAACAAATAATAAATATATATAACAAATCAAATGAATTCTTTACAAATTTATTAAATTTACTCCAATGTAGAATATAGAAAACTAAAAACAGGCCTCATATAGCCTCGGGAAGAGTTTGGGAAAAGCCTGGTCATAAATGCTCGTGAAGGCGTCATTAAGGCTCGTTTTGAGCCTTGTTGTTTCGTCGTTTCAGGCTTAGTACAGGCTTTTCTACCAGCCTTTGGTCAAGCCTGTGTGCAAGAGCCTGAAACCGCGTTATCATTCAGAGGTTCAGCTAGGCCTGAAATCAGGCTGGTGCTCAGCCTAAATTAAAAAATGTGAGCCTTGTTTCAGAGCTTGGCGAGCCCTTTTTTCATCGTCAATTCCTACCTGGGGGACGAAATGACACAATTCCTCCAAAAAACCAGCTGGGGGATTAGGAAGAATTCTTATTAGATGTCAAGAAAAAGTCTATTTGTCGGATATAAAATACCTATTTCTTCTAACTTATATTTCCTATTAAATGTTAAGAAAAATTCTTAGTAAATCTTAAACATAAATTTAAATAAAAATATATCTCAGCTGTTAATGCAATCGAAGATAGCTGGATAAGGCAACTGGAGGAAACAGTACATCCAGTTGGCTGACTATCACCTGACACCAACCGGATCAGGCAAATTGAGGCATACCTCAAGTAAGGCCTCCGTACTACAACGTGATCACACCCGGATCAAATATCAGGCCTGACAATATTTCTACTCGGGTCGTTTTTTCCTTCCTCGGTAAGCGAAATCGTTCGCGAACCGAACGCAAACAGTTTAGCATTATTACGTATTCGTTTTCGATTCCTTGGCATACTGTGCCGTTGCGCCGAGCACTCATGGAGCCACGCTCGATCTTCATTTATATTTACTCAATTAAGCGGGGCAGGACCTTGGGGAATTTTGGAGTTTGCTTCCGCAGGACTTTGCTCTGCGAAAATGGCCCATGCCGCAAGTAAATGCGTTCCGCGTTTGTTATTTCCGTCTCGTGCGTTATTTCCATGGGTGTATGTGTGTTTGTGCGGGTCCGCGGTTTACGGAATTGGGAATTCCGAATACACTTAATTTCGATCTCCATTTGCCCTCCGCCGTACACCACTTCCGTCTTCTCAATTTCTTTCGACAACGTATACATGTTGTATAGTTCGTCTCTGTCTTTTCGCGACGTTTTTTTTTCCCCAAATGAAGAGCTTCGCGGTTTTTAACGGCCGATAAGCAAGCGTATGTCCGGTGGGCCACTGGCAGAGTTTCCCTTTCCGGCATCTTCTAATAGGCGTTGTTGGGAATCCCCGCTCGAATCATGCGTATCATTTTTTTTTCGTTCAGTACATGTAATTAAAAAAGTCAAGAACGAAACATTAGCCGCGACCCATTGAATTTTTTAAAGACTGAGCGGAATGTTCGATACCAATCGTTTTTCGTGTAAATGTATAATTTGCATGCACGATTTCGGATTGTTAGTTGCTAATAATATTTAATGTGTGTAGGATTTCATTCAAGCTATTATAATGAAATTTATTCAACCCAAATATAAATTGTGCCGAACACGTTTTATTTTGTACTCATATGATTTCTAGATTAGTAAAGTTGATATATGTTGTCATTTGATTTTTTTTCTTCAGTTTGCACTGGTGTGTACTTATACGAATGGAATCAATCGACCATAATGAGGGTATGTTATATGTCGAGATTCTTAGCGTGCCTTTCAAGGACCTCGAGTCTCCGTTTCACTATTACGTTCTTTTCCCTTTCAAATATATATATATATATATATATATATATATATATATATATATATATATATATATATATATATATATATATATATATATATATATATATATATATATATGTATGTATGTATGTATGTATGTATGTATGTATGTATGTATGTATGTATATTAGGGTGGCACAATTTCGAGCTCTATTTTTTTTCCCTTTTTCTCACCATCCAATTGTCTTCTTTAGAGAAAAAAAAAATCGTCACCGAAGCTGCGAGCGGTCAAAAAATATTTAGAGGTCGCTCAAGCCTCGCAAAAATGTGAAACCTGTAAATTTGACGCTTTACAATTTTTAAATTAACCTCGCGAACGCTCTAGCCGGCCAATGAATGTTTAGTAGTCGCTTAAAATTTTCGAAATTTACAATTTCCGCCAAAAAATAAATCTCGCATGCATTATAAATCCTTGTAGCATAAAAACAAAATAAATAGCGAAGTGTTACATTTTCTGAATAATTTATTGTATTAATTTGTAGCCAACACCAATTAGACGATATTCCAGGTAGGAATTGACGATGAAAAAAGGGCTCGCCAAGCTCTGAAACAAGGCTCACATTTTTTAATTCAGGCTGAGCACCAGCCTGATTTCAGGCCTAGCTGAACCTCTGAATGATAACGCGGTTTCAGGCTCTTGCACACAGGCTTGACCAAAGGCTGGTAGAAAAGCCTGTACTAAGCCTGAAACGACGAAACAACAAGGCTCAAAACGAGCCTTAATGAAGCCTTCACGAACATTTATGACCAGGTTTTTCCCAAACTCTTCCCGAGGCTATATGAGGCCTGTTTTTAGTTTTCTATATTCTACATTGGGGTAAATTTAATAAATTTGTAAAGAATTCATTTTATTTATTATATGTATTTATTATTTGTTATATTATTTGTTACAAAATATATATAAAAAATATTTTTAAAAACAATACTTTATTTTATTGCGTACTTTTATTTCGGTATATACTTTTTTGTGTACCTCATAAATATCGATAAGAGCATATATTTAAATGTTCTGAGCTGCCTCCTTCGCTTTCGTTTTTCGTGCCTTCGCACCCGACAAATGTATTGCTAAATTTTTTTTTTCATAAAAGTACAGAAAATTTTTTATTTTAAACTTATTTTATTTTATCACAACCTGAAACAAGCCTGCATCCAGCCTTGATTTTTCAGCCTCAAAATTCACCGGCTGAATAAAGCTTGAAATAACCCTGAGTTTAGGCTAAGCAGCCAGTCTTGGTTCCAGGCTGCTCCAAACGATGCAATGAAACCTGGGCCAGGTCTGTCTCACTCAGGCTCGGTGAAACAAGGCTCGCACAAACTTGTTTCCATCGTCAGTCTTTTGATTTCCTACCTGGGATGTGTTATTATGTATTACTATGTTTTATTGTATTATGGCATCGCGAATCACAGAGTACAGCTACGATTGGTCCGCAGTTTGATTAACGAGACCAACTGTGGGACGCATTACGATACGCGGAAAACAGCTGCCATTTTAGTTTTACGAATAAAACGACCTATAATTTTGTTCACGGACAAGAGCTTTAAAGAATTATTTTATGAGAACGAAGATTATTCAAATTTGCCTCACACTTGTTCAAAAAATTGCTTCTACAGAAAAAAGGATTAATTGTTTTGAAATTTTTACAATGCGTCAGATTTGTGAGTGAGAAGATTTTTAAAAAATGGGGAAAATTGGAAATTTCAAAGCTCTTGAGCGACCACTAAATATTCATTGGCCGGATAGAGCTTTCGCGAGGTTAATTTAAAAATTATAAAGCGTAAAATTCATGGATGAGAAGTGGACGAAAAAAAAAATCGATTTTTTAATGAAAATTTGAATTTTTGGGAGGCTTGAGCGACCTCTAAATATTTTTTGACCGCTCGCAGCTTTCGCAACAATTTTGTTTTCTTCAAAGAGGATAATTGGATGTTGAGAATGAAATGACAAAATACGAATTATTCCGGTTGCTACAGCCTTTCTCAGCAAAAGGGATGCGACCAGCTGCGTGAGACCTGGCGCGGACGGACAAGTTTTCTCGAAATGTAATTTTCAAAACGTCGTACACTCTCAAAGGAATAGTCTTCAAGCTATCGGTTTCAAATTTTGACACAACATTCTTCACGCCATTCTTTATCTTGCTATGGAAGCTTTTTTTGAAATCTTCCAATTTTATTTAACGAAAAACTGTCGAAAAATAGGCTAAATTCGATTCCTTTTTTTTCTTCAAACGGCCGCCATTTTGTCAATGTTGATAAAAAAATACCTTGATAGAAACTTAGCCAATATACTAATTAATAATCTTTTTACAAATTTTGTTTCAGATTATATTTACGGCCACAAAAAAATCGAAAACCCGCACACGTTTTTCCGGAAAACAAGCACGAAAATTCCTCCTTTTCCGGCTACGAGCTAGGTGTAACCCCTTAAGGTGTGCGATCGGCGAAGTTTCGAAAACGGAAAAAAATCGACAGCTTAGGAAAATAACCTGTGTCCATACGCGTATCTATTCACAAATAAAACTGCAATTAATTGAATTCGCAGCAAAAAAAAGAAAACGTTAACGTATCGAGCGAAAGTGTTCGTGCGTTAAAGATTATTTGCTTTGCAAATTGTCATCGCGAGCGTCACTAGTGCTAAAATTGTCGGGGGAGTCCTCTTTTTCCTTGTTTTTTCTCGGAAGCCATGAAAGAGATATTTTGCGTGACGCGCTTTTTGACGGACGCAGAGATATACAAATCGTAGAGTAGCGCGCCCGACGCGATAAACAACAGGTTCGATGCAAATTTTTTCCTCGAACTCCCGTTATAGAATTAATTGAAAAAATCGCCAGCATTTCTTTTTTTATCGGTCGTTTCGCGATGTCGCTTTTGCGGTTCGGAAAATCCCGGTCGGTATCCCCGTTCTTTTCTTTTTTCTCGTAATGTATGCACTTGGAAAAATAAAAATCAAAAAGTTGGGCGGAAAATGAAACATTTGAACCCCCGCGATAAAAGTCGTTCATTCATTGCGTATCAATAGGCAGCGTGGCTATTTGATAATTCATATCGGAACGGCAGTTTGAGTGATCGCGACCGTTAACGAGATCGAAGGTGAGAATCGATGTCAAGGCGAACATTTACACGCACGCGGCTCGGCTTAGGCACCTCCGTGGGCTATATCGCGGTCCAATTACTATTTCTGATGGTATACGTGTGATATCGTGTGTACACGTACGTGTACACATGCAAAGGCTCGAGCTAATTAATCGGTTACTTCGCTTGCGGGATTCGTCGCTCATATTCGCTCGTCTCACCTGTGGACTTTGCGCGGATTGTAAACGCGATAGGATATATTCACGCATATACCAATGATCCAGTCCAGGTTCATCACCGTAATTCTCCAGCATCGGGCCAACAAATTTTTTATCGACGGTCCAATTCTCTCAGATTGTTAAGGCGTTACCCCCACTTGTAGCGCAAAAAAGGCCTTTTTCATGAATTTTTTTAAAGAAAACTACAAAACTTTTTTAACCGATCAATATACCATCTTAAAGAACACATCTTGAAGAACTTTCAGTAATTTTTTTATTGAAAAATATTACATTGTCTAGTGGCAAATAGCCGTCAATGAAATAATGTTTTTATATACACGGTTTGCGGTGACCAACATTGCGGCGAAGTGGATCATCTGAAAAAAAAATGCGGATGGATTTAGTCAAATATAAGTATAAACTAGTCTTTAATCGAAGGATTTTAAAAAATATTCATTTTTCACAAAATGGCGGACAGTTAAAGTTAATGGTTCGATTTTAACGAAAAAAACGGCCGTTTTTTGGCTACAAAACGGCCATTTTTTTCGAAAAAAAAATCGAACGATTAAAGACTACATTTTTATGTATTAAATAAGCCTGCAAAATTTCAAGAAGATCGGTTTATTAGTGTTCGAGTAATCTTGGTCACCGACTTCAGAAATGCCATTTTGAGAAAAACGCGTTTAAAGTTTCAATTTCAGTTTACACGAAGAAAATATTTTTTTTTGTAAACTTACATAGAGTCATCTATTCCGGGCCCATACAGAAGTATGGGCCCGGATACTTATACTTCAAAAAAATGCAATAAAAAAAATCGATTTTTTTCAAAATCGCAAGTGGGGGTAACCCCTTAAACATTCAAATTATCTGCTATCATCGAAAATTGACAAAAAACTCTAATCTTTCGAAAAATGATGATTTTTCGGGATCGCGTTGAAATTCCGAACTTTGAATGATCAGGACGCTCAAAACTCCGAAAGAATACTACCCGGAACGATCGAAACTCCGAAAGAATATTACACGAAAGACCAAAAGTCCGGAAATCTAAACATCGTCCAAATAATTCGGATATGGAAGTTTTAAAAGTTTCAAAATTTTCAATAAATCGACGAATTATTTCCAGAATTCTTTTTTAATTAAGAAGTGATTTTACGTAAATTTCGAAATTTGTCTAGATAATGTTATAAGTTCTACATCATTTACGGCCAACTGTGTAGACTTTCGCTGGCATGATCTTGACGAAACTTGTAATTTCGGAACATGAAAAATTAGGAATTTTGAACTGTTGGAGCATTCAAAGTTCGGAATTTCAACCCGATCCCCATGTCAAGATCATGCCAGCTAAAGTCTACACAGTTGACTGCAAATCATGCGGAACGTATAACGTTGTCTAGATAAATCTTGAAATTGACGTAAAATCACTTCTTAAGGCGCGATATACATTTAGACAGGAAATAAATAAGCAATATTGAGGGATTTTTTAAAGTAGGAAATAATTATTCTACAATTATCAAACTTTAGGTATACTTCAATAGTATATTCAAGTATACAAAACAATTTTTGAAAATTAATTCATCATCCAAATGACGGAGGTGTGGCAGAGTGTTACAGCAAGGTCGCCGCGGGAGTTGCGAATCGGCGTGCGTTCCCGTAGACTTTGATTTGCAAAAAAGTTCAAACATTTTCCCAGTTAGAACATGTAGAGTTTCTATGTGACGGCAATTAAAATGAAGAAAATGCAAGTTTAACCCTTAATAGTCACACTGGGTCCACGGGACCCAAACAAATTATTTTGATGCCGTACAACTTTTTTTTCTAATAAAACATACATTTTTTATATGCGTAAGCGTTTCATTCTTTCCTTCTAAATCGCACCTGTGTTAGATGAAATAAATATACTTTTTGAAAACTCCACAGAAACTGCTATGTCTATTTCAAAGTACATTGTTTCTAGATTATAAAACCATTTTTTTTTGTCAATAATTAAAAGAGTTACAGCAATTTTTGTAAAAAAAAGTCATTTTTCACGTTTTTTTGGCATATTTAAAATTTAATTTTTGATTTTTAACCAGTATACTTGTATTAAACAAGGTTCAAATTATACCTCACTATTTTTTTTCATATCGCTCAATGCATTATTTCAATATTTGTAACAATTTAAAAACGCCTGGGTCCCATGGTCCCAGTATGACTATAACGTCATTCTAGCTAAGTGTGACTACTAAGGGTTAAGAAAATGGCATTTACAAAAAAAAATCAACATTTCACGCAACCTTTCTGTAAAATGTGGATCAAAAAAGTAGTTTTTTTTTCTCAATTTTTCAAAAACAATTCTTGTCAAGTAGAAGGTACCAATATTATCAATATTTCTACCAAGTTTCCACTCAATCGGCTTAATAGTTTTTGAGTAATCCTGCAGACCAAATTCGATAATGCAGTTTTGAGAAAAACGCGTTTGAAGTTCACGCCCGCTCCAAATCCAAGCGGTGAGGCACAGCGTTGACGGGCTGTAACGTTTGACGTTTTTTCGAATTTCACTTTGAAACTTTAGGAAAATATTCTACATATATAGTTCTATCGTTTGAAGAGGACAAAAAAAGAAATCGATTTTTTGATCGTTGTAAATGTATATCGTACCTTAATAAAAAAAAATTCTTGAAATAATTCGTCGTTTTGTGAAAATTTTTAAACTTTTAGGGAGTTTTCGGATTTCGTGTGAAATTTTTTCAGAGTTTTGATATTTCTGGGTAGTATCCTTTCGGAGTTTTGAGCGTTCTGATCATGCAAAGTTCGGAATTTCAACACGGGCCCATCTTGAATTTCGGAACATTAAAATTCGGAATTTTAAACCGTCGGAGCATTCAATGTTCGGAATTTCAAGCGATTTTGCACAATGCAAAATCGTAACTTGTCACATAACAATAATTGTCAAGAACATTTCACAGTGGGGATGCATTTGAACGTTGCGAAAAATATTTTTTGTCAAGTAAAACGAGACGGCTGGAACGGAATAAGATAATTTTATAAAAAAAAAAGAATTATCACTCAACTCCCTTCAAGGGTGTGGGTGTCAACGGACCGATGACATCCGAATCATGATTGATGGAGTTTTCTTCGCGAATTTGCCGATTGTGCATGGAATGCCCCATGCGCGTGTATATTTCGAGAGTGGCAGCGGAGGCTCATTCGAATCGCAAGAGGCCCCCGCACACGCGCCAAAGATTCGTGTTTCTCGCGTATGACGTCAATGCGATGCCGCTCCATGTCTGCCCCTCTCGGTCGTGCGTCGTTGGTCGTACATAATATCCACAGCTCGCAAATGTTATTGAATCGTTATCGACAATGTGCGAACTTGGTGGCAACGCCATCCGCGTTGAAAATTTATCATTTTCTTTTTATGCAATGCGCCTTACTTCTATCTACACGAGCACGTCCACTGCTTAGCGTCCGTTGGAACAGCTGGACACGCGTCTGCAAGTTCGGATACCCCATGCGAAGGAAAAAATAATACTAAGTGATCGTAAATCGTGCGACACGGGCTTGCCAAACTATTTTGAAAAAACCAGGCAATTGATAATTACAAGCTGCTGAAGAAATATTGTGCTTGTTTTTCTTGATGATACGGCGTGGATAAATGTCGGGCGTTTGTTTGCTTCTTTGTAATCACAGACTCGTGGCAATCGTGTATATTTTTTCTTCGTTTTATATAATCGGTAGCTCTCGAGATGCTAGATTGAAAGAGGCTGTTGATGACACTTGGACTTTGATTCCTCATTCTCGCGTTAATCGATCATAAATATGCAGCGAGAGGTATCAATTTGGAGGCTTCTTTTCTCGCAGCTTTTTGAGAAAAAAATATGGAACAACAAGCAGCTGCGAAAAAAATAAAATTCTCGAGACTTGATTGGAGACTAATTCTCTAATTGGATTAGATCTAAACAGAGACTAATTCTCGAGACGAGATTGAAAGAGGCTGTTTATGACACTTGGACTCTGATTCCTCATTCTCGCGTTAATCGATCATAAATATGCAGCGAGATGTATCAATTAGGAGGCTTCTTTTCTTGCAGCTCTTTGGAAAAAATGTGGAATAACAAGCAGCTGCGAAAAAACAAAATCCTCGGGACTTGTTCGCTAGGAAATAATACCGCCGAATATATAAATCTCGAGTTGATTGTCGTAGTGAGAGACGGACACACGTGTCGTTCAGTTGAAAAAAAAACTTGTAGAATCGTTCCGTTTCGCAAACGATGGCTCATTTTATTTTCCATGATGTGGCGGCTCTATTGTATTTTTGTATACAAATTCATTCCGTTAATTCAGGGTGTCGAGAGTCTTGAAGTTTAATTCCCGTACAAGATGGAAAAAAATCATTAGTTCGAGAACTCTTGTAATATTCATCACAATCGTTCGAAATAAAAAAGAATCTGCACTATACCATGATCTCGATAGACGCCCAAACGGAGTGTACTCGCAAAAATACTTTCTAGTTTTTGGGATTTAAAAAATGCCGTTCTGAGGATCACCTACGTCCATTTTTATAGATTCTTTATAAAATTTTATAAATTGCCATTGTATCGAAGAAAAATACCCGGATGTTGTTACAAATGTATATACACAACTGTCGTGAATAAATATACATGAATAAATACGAATCAACAGATCTCGCAATCTGAAAATAACTCTTGGACGCTGTATTTATAGCAACGTCGTGCGTGTGACACTTATCGTGTGTGCACAATCGCGACGATGTTTTTTCTTCTCCTTAATATCGTGTCCAATGAACATAATTGTGCTTTCAAAATATTCTGTCCCCACGAAATTTCATGCAGCCAACTCGTTTCGCGAGAATGTATTGCTCTTATCAAATTATTTGAATTCACCATTAAAAAAAAACAATCTTCCACCTCGTTTGCCTTGCCATATGCATAAAACTTTTTTGTTTTTCAACATTTGCCGCGGATACGTTGCGCCGGTACAGTACGATCCCGCAGAAATCAACTACGTAATCTCGTGACACATTAACACGGACAACTTTTCATTTACAGCTGCATTAACGAGTACGAAATAAAGACAATTATGAAAAGACGAACAGCCTCGTCATTCGACTACTCGTTGGGAAATATTATTCTATCAATCACTCAGGTGTATGAATATCTAAATCAGGCGACACCTTTCAGACATGGAGAAACGAGAAGATTAATTGCTCGCGGTTTGTGCTGTCGGCAGTGGTACTACGCTTTACCTTAAGGGGAGATATACATTTAGACGGGAAAAAATTAAGCAATTTTAAGCAATTTTAATTTTAGTTTGAAAATTCCTTTCAAACTAAGAAATAATTATTCTACATTTATCAAACTGTAGTTACACTTTAATAGTATATTTAAGTATACGAAACATTTTTTTAAATTCAAGGGTGCCGCGGGAGTTGCGAATCGCCGTGCAGCCTAGGTTCCCATAGACTTTGATTGGCAAAAAAAAATCAAACCATTTTTCAGCAAGAACATGGAAAGTTTCTATTTGAGAGTAATTAAAATGAAGACAAGGCAAATTTAAGAGAGCGGCACGCATTTACAAACAAAAAATCAACATTTCACGCAAGTCTGTAAAATTTGGATTAAAAAGTGTTTTTTTTTTCTAATTTTTTAAATACAATTCTCGTCAAGTAGAAGGTAGCAATATTATCAACATTTCCACCAACTTTCAACTCAATCGGCTTAATAGTTTTTGAGTAATCCTACAGGCCAATTTCGAAAATGCATTTTTGAGAAAAACGCGTTTGAAGTTTACGCCCGCTCCGAATCCGAGCGGCGATGCACAGCGTTGACGGGCTGTAACGTTTGAAGTTATTCCAATTTCGCTTCGAAACTTTGGGAAAATATTCTACATATAGGGGAACTCGGGGCAAGACCAATACAAGCTTTCACAAACTCGGAATATTTTACAACGCACCACTATTTACGTTAGAAAGGGTGAAATGGAACTAGTAAAGCATTTGCTTCCTCTTCAACCGGTGTTCCTACCAGGGGACGAAAAAAACTCACAAATGATCAAAATGATATGTGAGCAAGATTATTCGGACTAATCCTACAGAACTTAGACGATTGGCTTATCAAATTGATAGTATTGAGAATTAAATCACTTTTATATGCGAAAAATTCCAATAATTCGTGTCCCATCATTATCCCAGCCGTGTTTCATCTTGTCCCGCATACGAGCTCAGATGGGAAAAATACAGGTTTAATAAAAAATATTTACTGCATAGTACAAATCAGAAAGACTGATTTTTTTGCTTCCAAAATTAAAAGATAAATAAATGTGATTAGTTTAAAAAATAATTAAAGTTGACTGACTCATATATGAATTGTTTTATTTGAACGTGACCTTAGCGTTATTATCTTGCCCCGACTTCCCCTATAGTTCTATCGTTTAAAGAAGAAAAAAATCGATTATTTGATCGTTCTAATTGTCGCCGCCTTAAGGGAGGACACCA
The DNA here is from genome assembly GCA_944452715.1 of Ophion slaviceki. Taxonomy (NCBI): domain Eukaryota; kingdom Metazoa; phylum Arthropoda; class Insecta; order Hymenoptera; family Ichneumonidae; genus Ophion; species Ophion slaviceki. The sequence continues at coordinate 26,579,883 of OX101786.1, read as the reverse complement.
CTGTCACGGACCGAAAAATATCGTGTTTTCGATTTTTTCTTGTCCATTAGATTATTTATTTCGGGTTGGAATAAAGGTATGTTATTGAGCAAACATTGAACTAATTTCGTGTAAACTTTTATTTAAAAAAATTAACAATTAACATCGTGATTGAGATATGATAGAGCTTCTGTGTAAAAAAGGTGGTCCAGCGGCCGGATCGGTAACACAACAATGGTCGTTCTGAAAAATGAAAATAAAAAAGTTTTATAATCTATATAAATGTAGTTCCGGTCATATATAGCCGTTTTTCGAAAAAAAATCACAAAATAGCGGGTGTTCGTAAAATGGTGTAATTTCGGCGATTTTTTAAACTTATATTCGGAGACTGAAAAAATACTAAATCGCATAACAAAAGAAAATACCTACGAACAACGATAGCTACTGCAATTACGGACATTTGTTTTTTTCTTTAAATTGAACATCGGACAATTGTAGCTAGCGTTACGATTTCGGCCGGATCGAGAAAATTAATATCGCGAAAAACGCGATTGAAAATTTGACTATGAGTAAATTGTTGCGCTATTACGAAATCATCTGTAACTTGCTGACTTTTGAATACCAAACTTAAACATTTGTAGACATATTCTTGAACATGTATACTTTAGGACAATGAAAAAAAAAAACCGATTTTTTTACTCGTCACAGTGGTGTCGCGCTTTAAGGGGGGATTGTCTTTTTTTTCGCAAAATTTACCGCTTTTTGGGAATTTTTTTGTGAAGAAAGTATACAACGGAAAACTTGTGAAACTTGGCATATAGTTTTATTGATCTGTTTACCACATACAAAAAAATTTTAAACAATTTCATCAAAAAATCCGCCTCCCACCCCCCTCGACGCGCGATGGTCCTTTTTTGATGGTGTGCACGATTTCTCAAAAACTATTCAACCGATTGCCTTCAAATTTGGACAGAATGCTCAGCTGACATCCTTTTATCGTTTGATGAAGCAAAAAAGCAATACGTTTAATAGTTTTTTATTTATAACAAAAAATCGATCAATTTTTTTCGAAAAATCGATACTTCAAGTTCAAAACGTCACCAAATCGTCAATTTTTTTTCCCTTCATCGAACGATAGCTATATGTGTCTAAAGTAAAATGCTTTTTGGGTTTTTGTTGCAGGATGAACGTGAAGGCTGTAATCGTGCACACCATCAAAAAAGGACCATCGCGCGTCGAGGGGGGTGGGAGGCGGATTTTTTTATGAAATTGTTTAAAAAATTTTTTGTATGTAGTAAACAGATCAATAAAACTATATGCCAAGTTTCACAAGTTTTCGGTTGTATACTTTCTTCACAAAAAAATTCCCAAAAAGCGGTAAATTTTGCGAAAAAAAAGACAATCCCCCCTTAAACTTCAACATCTGAAGCTGCCGTGGCAAAGCTCCCCGCTAGAAAGCAAGATGGGCTAGCCTGATGAATTTACAGAGCGCGTAAGACCGAATTATCCGAAACATCGTTAACCCGGACTGCGAGGTATTTGTATCCTCACATACAAACACGCTCCACGCATAATGTACGGTGTCTTGCAGATGTCGTTGTTAGTGTATGTACCTCATGTATGTAGCGCCATATGTATATGGATATAAACGTATTTGCAAAGAGAGGCAGGGGGGAGAGAATACAAGGGAGAGATGGAGAAATGAGCAATGTCGGTGAGCCAAGAGCAGAATGAGAAGGGACCACACCCGAAACGTCCGGAACGGCTCCACTAATCGACGAAGCTGTTAACCATTAGTCACAAAAGCGTGCGAGGTCTTATATAAATGCGTAAAGTTGACTTTCCATTAGGTAATTCGCAACATCATTTATTTTCTATCTGGATGTAACGTGTATCTCTCTCTCTCTCTCTCTCTCTCTCTCTCTCTCTCTCTCAGATTTTTTCACATGCGATATCGCTTCCATACAGAATGTTACTTCGACACCGATTTATGATGTTGAAGTTTGCATCGTTGGAATGCAACGAACATCAATTATTTTTTAATTATCGAAATTTTCGTGGCCCTGGTAATAACTTAGCGTTTTTACGTATTCTTATTAAAGATTTACTAACTCAATGTGCAAAAAAGAAGGCTTTGGACGAGCATAAAAATAAAGAAACGAAAAAACGAACAAAAAGATCGTTGAGTTCCAACGAGGCAAACTTCAACGTCATAGGTACCGATTGTTTATCCCCCATTGTCTGAATTTCATATAGTTTCCAGCTTGCAGTTATTATCATTATTATTTATAAATAATAAGACACTTAGAAATGAGGACATGGCGAATGATACCAAGAACGTACACGATGAAACGCACAATGAAGAAAGTGTGGTCGAAACTTCCTTCGTGAAACTCGCTTTACGGATGAACCCACCCACCTTGCGACGAGGACCTCCCGCGATGTCCAATTATCTGTCTAATTGCGCGCCTAACGAGGCTCTCGCGGCTTTGAGGATCGAACATATACGCATCGATTAGCCACAGCCATACGTGGGCTCGTACTCCCCCGCCTTCGCTGGTTTGCGCATAGTTTCGATATTGTAGTATACTATATATATATGTACTTTACTGTAGATACATTCGCGCACATAAAAGCAAGTACTTGGACCTCGAACGTAGCACAACCGGTGCGAGCATTCCTTTGGGTATACGTCATTTTCGAAGAAGACATCGGTAACGAGCACGATTGACAGATAAAGATAGAGAGAGAGGGCGATTTTAATAAGTGTGCGCTGAGTTCGATTTCGAATCGCAAGCACAAATGTGTTTACAGCATTTTATCGGTGTATTGTATATATTGTAACGTTGCGGTACGAATATCGAGACTATTCGAGAATGGTGAGGTAAACGGGCTGGCGTAGCTCAGTGGTCAGAGCAGTCGACCGGCGACCGAAACATCCCGGGTTCAAATTCCGGCACAGAAGCGCACTGCATTTTCTCTCCGATAGTTCTCTTGGAGTTTTTTTCGGAGGATTACAAATTGCGCCCAACAGCGGCCCACGGCCGAATCAAGAATATATATACGGAATATATATATATATATATATATATATATATATATATATATATATTTATACACAGGGTATCCTGTTATGAATGGATAATCCTGCAACTGTCGATAGGTCAGATCATGTCCTACTATATGCTAGAATTTCAGCTTAGTAAAAGGTGTTTTACTAAGCTGCAATTTTCACGGTTTTCGAGGTAAAGATCATCTGCTTTGGGTTTTTCTCATGCCATTTCTACAAATCATAACTGTTTTGAACCGGTTTTTTTTTCAAATACTCCTGGTTATTTGTTTTACCTAAAAAAGTCTTCTTTTTAATCTTAGGTAAATGTTAAGGAACCTTTATGAAACGATCTTCTGCAAAATTTTCATACACACCAATTCGAACATCTGACTTTGATAGTCTGCGGTGTAAAAAAGATGTACCACGCATATCGTGCCAATTACTTTAAAAAGTTGTTTAGTTATTGTCGATTCATATCATTTGTATAAATGGCATGCGAAAAACAAAAAGCCGATGATTTATTGTAATAAATAACAAAAAGCTCCAAATCTCGAAAACCGTGGGCCTTTTACTAAACTGAAATTCCAGCATATAGTTGGACATTAGTAGGCGTAGCATATTATGAGCGATTTCGTGCGTCAGCGAAAAATATCACATACTGTGTCAGACGAAGACGAATGTCACGGCAATAATTTAATCGCAAAATTTGATTGATCCGCGCGGTAACTTAACGCGCGTTAAGTTACCGCACGGTTCATTAAAGGCTCACGTCAAGTTCGAATGTTTTGTAAATGTCGAATTGTGATTTTCGCGGCTTTCTCAAAATGTAACGTTTCAAAAATAGTCTACGAAAATTTCAAGTCGATATAAAATGGAGAGAGTTATGGGCGTTTATAGCGATTTTCCGCGGATCGGCGAACTTTAAACGCGTTTTGCTCAAAATGACTTTTTCAAAGTCGGTCACCACGATATCTGAAAAATCACTGAACCGATCAAGTTTAAATTTTACAAGCTTCCTTTACAGATCGAAAAGCAGTGTTTGAACAAAGGAATTTTCTTTTCAATGTATAATTTTTTTTTTATCAACGAAAATAGACCGATTTTTTTACCGAAATTAATACTTTCGCTTTGGACTGCGTCAATTTGTTCGAAAATCAATATTTTATTAAATCCTTCGTCCAAGCATGAGATAATTTCATGCAGAAACTAAATGCGTCTGATGTTTTCGTTTCGGATGATTGGTTTCCGAGCACCAGTAGGCATCGCGAAAGACGTTTGTCAAACAGCGGTCTGAAGATATCATTGTATCCACATTTATAAATATTTTTCAGCACCAAAATTGTAAAAGATACTTGGAACAAAACAAGAAAACCTGCACACGTTTTCCAAGAAAAAATTCAAGAAAATTCCACTTTTTTTCCATCCACGAGTTAGCTGTAACCCGTTAATATTTTTTTCGTTTCTCATCTGGCGTTTCGTCTCATCATTTATACGACCGTGTTTTATTGATATGACCATTCGCAAAGATCTGTGAATAAATAAAATTTAAATGTGCATTCTCGGGAATAAAAAAAAATACATCACCCCGCAAGGTTGTAAACTTTTATCGTTCTGTGTTGTTCTTTTCGTTGTTCCTTTTGTTCAAGTATCGTATCATACTAGGGGATATACGGTGCTAGTATACCAAGTACGGGGTGAAAAGAGTCTCGGGAATGAGGATTTCCGGAAGATCGCCGTATGTACTTTCCGTCGCTCGAGATTGTACGGAATGGCAAATGCACTTATTGTCACAATGATAAAGCATTTACACACATATGCGCGCTGTCGCTTGTCACACTTGAAACGGGAAAAACCAACGGTGCGAGATCCGTTCAGACGCCCATGCGGGCAAAGAGAAAGGTTTGTGTAGGCGTGTTTATGCATGTATATCTAAGGATTTTCGAATGAGACCTTTGAGGATCATCCTTTTCGGAAGCGCTTTTCTCTTTGTATTGAGACACCCCCGTGGGCATATTTTTTCATCTGCGTTGCAACGCGACGGCTTTTAAATCTTCGCACTTCTCTCAACCACACATTTATTCCGATCAGTTAACAATAATAATGAAAAATAGCAATGAATAATAATAATAGGAATTATTATTATTAATTATTGAATAATTATTTACTGATAATAATTATTATTAAATGATAATAATGAAATTATAATACTCGAGTGAACGTTGTCCATACTTTCTTCCGGGAAAATCCTCGCAAAAGATCCTATGAGTGCGAAGACTCGGTAACGAACGCGTCAACCTGTCAGTAATATTTATAATCATAGTACACGAAGCGTAACGTATATAAACACATTATATGCAATTATATTTATGCGCGTATAGATATTCGATACGAGCCAAAGGTTAAAAGGTATCAGAAGAGAAACGTTTGGCACAGTAAAGTCCATCTAGTGTACCGAAGTAACAATTTACTCGTTCCCCAAGTTGATCATTCGAAGCTCGCCCCCGAGGTCTAAAAGGTTGAGAGGTAGAAGCTATTGCGACGTACAACTGGTTATTACTACCCGTTCCCAGCGATCCCGAGGACTCTTCGTTACACGATCGGCTCCTTTAACTGTATTACTTCGGGCATTCAATTGAAGTAGGTACTTGGACTTTATTAATTAGTTAAGGAGTTAACTGTTTTACTGTACTGTTATGTATCGAAAAGTGAGATTCGTCGGCACGAAAAAAATTGCCGTATCTTACAAGTACCGTTTTGTTTAAGGGGTTACCCCCACTTGCGATTTTGAAAAAATCGATTTTTTTTATTGCATTTTTTTGAAGTATAAGTATCCGGGCCCATACAGAAGTATGGGCCCAAAAAAAATATTTTCTTCGTGTAAACTGAAATTGAAACTTTAAACGCGTTTTTCTCAAAATGGCATTTCTGAAGTCGGTGACCAACATTACTCGAACACTAATGAACCGATCTTCTTGAAATTTTGCAGGCTTATTTAATACATAAAAATGTAGGCTTTAATTGTTCGATTTTTTTTTTCGAAAAAAATGGCCGTTTTATAGCAAAAAAACGGCCGTTTTTTTTTTCGTTAAAATCGAACCATTAACTTTGACTGTCCGCCATTTTGTGAAAAATTAATATTTTTTAAAATCCTTCGACTAAAGACTAGTTTATACTTATATTTGACTAAATCCATCCGCATTTTTTTTCAGATGATCCACTTCGCCGCAATGTTGGTCCTCGCAAACCGTGTATATAAAAACATTATTTCATTGACGGCCATTTGCCACTAAACAATGTAATATTTTTCAATAAAAAAATTACTGAAGGTTCTTCAAGATGTGTTCTTTAAGATGGTATATTGATCGATTAAAAAAGTTTTGTAGCTTTCTTTAAAAAAATTCATGAAAAAGGCCTTTTTTGCGCTACAAGTGGAGGTAACGCCTTAAGGGGTTAGGCCACTCTAGAGGCCGAAAAAATAGGCTTTTTGGGGATTTTTTTTTCAGAAAAACTACAATATAAATCAAGATTACAAAACGGGTGTTTATCATACATATCAGTGACTGTATACAATAATTTTTTCGAAGCGATTTATTTCAAAATGGCGGCTGTGCAGCGTTTATCTCAAAACTGCATTTTTTAGGTTGGCCGGAAACACAACTCAGACAATTTTCAACCGATTCACTTGAAATAATAAATATGTCTTGAAAATTACATGGTCTATGGAAGTACGTAGAATTTTTTTTAAATATTGCATAGTTCATTTGTTATTACCAATTATCTGACGAAATTTTTCACTTTCTAAAAATTTGCCTAAAAAATCGTCAGATAATTGTTAATAACAAATGAACTATGCAATATAAAAAAAATCCTACGTACTTCCATAGACGATGTATTTTTCAAGATATATTCAACATTTCAAGTGAATCGGTTGAAAATTGTCTGAGTTATGTTTCCGGCCAACTTCAAAAATGCAGTTTTGAGATAATAGCTGCACAGCCGCCATTTTGAAATTAATCGTTTCAAAAAAATTATTGTATACAGTCACATATGTATGATAAACACCTTTTTTTGTAATCTCGATTTATTTTGTAGTTTTTCTGAAATGAAATCCCCAAAAAGCCCATTTTTTCGGCCTCTAGAGTGGGGCCTTAATACTCTTGTTGGAACAGCCTAAAAGTCCTAGCCGAAAACGAAGATGGTGTAGACTGAATTATTTTTAATCGATTTTTTAAAAACTTTTATCGGAGGCTACCCGCGAAGTTGAGTATTTGACAAATATTTCTTTCATTAAGGTGGGACACCACTGTGATGCGTCAAAAAATCGATTTTTTGGCATTTTCTCAAAGTATACATATTCAAGAATGTGTGATCAAAATTTCGAGTTAAAATATTGAAAATTGGCCGAGTTACAGACGATTTTGTGAGAGCGGGGAGAGCAGCGATATATTTACGTGTAGGAAATTTTCAATCGCGCTTTTCTTGACCCGGCCGGAATCACAATTCTAGCTATAATTATCCAATTTTCGATTTAAAAAAACCAAAATTGCTGTAACTGCAATAGCTATCGTTGTACATTGCCGTTTTGTTTTACATTTCGTATTTTTTAAGCCCTCGATGTAAGTAAAAATTTCGCCCAAATTACACATCTCATCGATATCTATAATATAATATCTATAATATAATATATACATCGATATCTATAATATAAACCTATCAAAAAAAAATTCTGGAAATAGCCGTTTTTTTAGCGTCTAAAGTGAGAAGACCCCTGAAGGTGTTAGGCCGCTCTAGAATTTTCGAAAAATCGATATTTTTTAATAGTCCCCTAGGACCTCAAAAATGATGTCCCAAAAGATTATGGCCGGAAAAATCTCTAAGTACTCGGTTTTCGAAATTTAGTACAAGGCCGCCTGATCCGCAGCGAGACTACTCAAAACTTCAAACGCGTTTATCTCAAAACTGCATTTTTTAAGTTGGCCGGAAACATAACTCAGACAATTTTCAATCGATTCACTTGAAATGTTGAATATATCTTGAAAAATATTTGTTATATATCTTGAAAAATATTCATTTGTTATTAACAATTATCTGACTATTTTTTAGGCAAATTTTTCAAAATCGCTTCAAAAAAATCATTGTATACAGTCACTGACATGTATGATAAACATCCTTTTTTGTGATCTCGATTTATTCTGTAGTTTTTCTGAAAACAAAAATCCCCAAAAAGCCCATTTTTCGGCCTCTAGAGTGATCTAAGACCTTAAATCCACTTTATTATTGTACAATCCCACCTGTAAGTTCAACAAGAGGGACAAATAGTATTTCTCAAGATTCTAATGATTAAATTTACTTATGCATAATTTCTAGGTTTATTGAGTTCGCGAGTAATCATTACGGAAATAATGATCGCGAAGCCAAATCTCCTGCAGTTATTCCAGAGGACGCACGCTAACAATACTGCGTGTACTTGCTTTATCGTTGTTTTATCGTGCTCTATCCTCCATCACAGGACGTTATTTCCGGAAGTCACTTGTACCGAGTAATTTATACCGATTCACGTGCTTTCGTGATTTTCCAGCGCGCTTGCCCAGTAGTGTGTAGCTTGCTTCACAAGTCCGAATCATGTTTTGCATAGATAATTTGAAAGTATAGCCCGTGAAGCGAGTTATAACTGCACACACATGCACATTGTGTCTTATGGAGTACAAGATTATCGGCTACTTCAGCTTGTACTTGGCACAACTTCTACGGTTGAAGCTGTATACACGTGTGTCGGTGTGTATGCTCTAAAATATAGTTGAACCTAGTGAAAGTGGCTTCTCCTGTTCGTCCTGTTCGTCATGTTCTTCCTGGTAAACAGGAACAAGTTCAGAAGATCTGAACTTATGTCGAACCTCTCAACTGAGTGTCTACGTAGCTCGATCGTGGAGTTTGGGTTCTCAAACTTGTTCTCTCTTATATATATATATATATATATATATATATATATATACACAAAATGTCCCTCTTATCTCTGCCACCCGAAATAACTCGGTAATTATCGACATCACAAAAAAATGTTCCAGACGAAAGTTGTACGGTGTGAAGGAGCCCATCATTTGCGACCAATTTTTTTTTTATTTCGGTGGAGGCGCTGACGCACAGTGAAGGAAGGTCATCTCCACTTTTTTAAATGGAATGGTACATTCTATTTCAACCATCTTGTGGAGCACCTCAAGCAGCATAAAAAACATTAGGGGGTCAAAGTCGTCCAAGGTCATTCAATGTCAGTATCGATTATAGAAATCTAAATATCTCCGATCACTACCAAACATTTTGTAGTGATCCGAGATATTTAGATTTTTATTTCATTTTAATATGTGACCTTGAATGACCTTGAACGACGTTGACCCCTTAATGTTTTTAAGCGGCTTGGGGTGCTGCACGAGATGGTTGAGAAAAAGTGTACCATTCCATTTAAAAAAGTGGAGGTGACCTTCAGTATGCGTCAGCGCCTCCACCGAAATAAAAAAGATCGATCGCATTCGATGGCCCCCTTCACACCGTTCAACTTTTGTCTGGAACAAGTTTTCGTGACGTCGATAATTACCAAGTTATTTAGGGTGGTAGAGATAAGAGGGACACCCTGTATACGAATATGACACGCTTTCTTAATGAAATCTCATTGCCGAGGTAGAGTCGAGAATTTTCGTCCGCTTTGCTATCGGTCACGATTTTCGCTCCACATCGAACGAAAATCCAGCCAGCTTTTGAAGAAATGTGTGCGTGTACAACGTCCCTGCACAAAAGGACACGGATATTTATCCGGATGGAAGGCACGTGCGTTTCATCGCACGAGTCACCAGAGACAATGGTGCAACGATCTAAGCCACGGTGAAAGCGCGACGAGGGAGCGCGATCTTGTAAACAGGAAGACCAGTGCGCAGCGTAGACGGCAATAATAGCCAGAGACCAAGACGAACGCAACGACAGCATCAAAACAAAACGCTTTCGATATCTTTCGAGCTTATCAGCCGTTCAACGATAAAGAGGAAAACAGATGGACATACGTACGCATGTTCATAGATCCAGAGATCGTGTTTTTACTTGCGCAGGATTGATTGGAGAGCCTGATAACGGTTGGTTAATTGCTGAGAAGATCTAGCCACTCGCTGGCGGAGAGCCTTCACCGATAATCGCTGTCATGTAGCATCGCGATGCTGAAACCTTCACACTGGCGGACCGGGATCACGGTCATCACTTTGCCTCACATCATTTCACATCAACGGACGAAGTAACGTCTCGTCGCCAGGTTATATTGAGTGCATCGAGAATCTAGCATGTACCGAGGGGCACAGGCCTTCAAGAATGGACTCTATTTCGAAAAGCCTGGCCACCAGGAGCACCGTTGTTTAGGTAAAAACATATGGCGCCTGGATACGAATAATGGCTTGCCAATAAGGTCGACGAGAAAACTTCATTGCTTGTACTTCACAATCTGAATGCTGGCATGCGTGAGGTTCGTCCCATCATTGTTTTTCCTTCGAAATGTTCGGCGGTTCGAAAGCATTCGCAAAGATGACAATTGAAAATGGTGACGTTCCAATCTCGTGGAAACAATGTCGTGGGAAGCGATCAACTCGCTACAATCCGGAGTCACGATCGCGAGGGAACAGCAAAACATCGCCGTTGGAATTCCTTTCCAACGGTGCCGGATCGCGCGTAAACAAAATTCCTGAACGTGACACCCTGGCATGCGCGGTGACACGATGAGCCAATGACGAAACCTCCACGAGTAGATTGCAGTATTCGGAGCGTTAGCCGCTTTGCGCGATAAAAATAGAACGTGTGTCGCCGATACGAGTACATGTCAAGATATATGTTTTTTGTTCAACGCTATGCACATACCTCGATTCCACTGGTTTAAACTTTGAATCCAGTTATTTTTTGGCATATGTGCGGTATGGCCCGTGCAGAAATGTGGTGGGGAGTTGCCAGATCCGACCACATCCCTTTAGGGATTCAATAGGGACAACTCACGTAAGGAGTCTACATTGGAATCCGTGGGGATTCCGCGCTATTTCCCAAATGACATTGTTCGAACAAAAATTTACTTCGATTTCTCAGCCGGAATTTGTTTGATCTCCCAAAAAACATCCTTTCGTGACCCAGTGCAGAAATTTGTTGGGAAGTCTCAAGATGCACCCATCTGTATAGGGATTTGTTAGGGACACCGCACATAGGGAGTCCTCATTGTGATCCCATTGGACTCTGCACTGTTTCCCAATGAATATATGAATCGAAAGCATGTGAAAAGTTACGAGAGAAAACTCGGTCCACTGAAAAATAACCTGCGCGCTTCGTGAGCGTGCGCGTGTGTGGTAATATAATGACAAAGTGCAGTAAAATAAACAACAAATTCTAATTACAATAGATTTTCAGCGATGCTATACAAATTGATGTTCAAGATACCTATACGTTTTTAAGCGATATATGCTTTTTTAAGATACGATTTATGCTTTCAAAGATCCACTGATTTTGTATATCCATATATTTTGGTTGGAAACTTCAACGTACAGAATGCGATGGGATCCATCAGGAATCGTATTGGATTCTGGTCGATAATGTGGGAATCGTTTAGGATTCAAATTGGATTCCAATGGGGAATCCCGATTGGAATCCAATGTGGAATTTGATATCCGGGTTTATCAGTAAAACACATACATCGTTTAATTCTGACGGGACTAAAAATTACCCTGGTTTGATTAGGAGCAACGCGAATGAGCAAACTTGGATTTAAGGTACTACTAGCGGATTGACTAGTCAACAGAAAATCTATAAATGATAGAATCTGAAAAAAGGAAAATATAATGTATTTGGGTATAATAATAAGCATGATGCAGAAAATAATTATTTGAGAAGTGCATGTGATAACTGTTCGTATCATAGTTTGGTGAGTGAAGTAAAATCGCAATCAGATTCGACTTGAGTTGTCACAAGCCGCCATTTCATAATTCTGGCAATATCCGTGGCAACGCTGTATTCAGGTGCTTTCGATACATGTCAAGCATGTGTTTGTTTGCCGTATGTGTAATCGTGTGTTGTAGTGTATGTGTGATGTGCATATTGTAACAAGAGAGATGGCAGACGCGGCTAGCGAACGCAAAAATGAGTCGATTGAATCGATCATATCTGCTCGAAATGTCCCGTAACCTATATTTTTTACGGAACATACGTGACCGCGACAGTTTTCTTGTTATTCGTCGTTTTCCGCATAGCTCTGATCTAATCGGGAACTATTATTATTTCCGGTCCAAAGTTCGATCCGCACGGATTCCCTATGTGGTGCAGGTTAAATGCATTGATTTCGTGAATTTATTACTATGGTATTTAGCCGGTAAGGCCTGCAGAGTTTTCGCGGACGTCATTGTTTACGTCTCTACCAGAGTGTACAAAAATATCAATGTTTTTTCTAATCAGGAGGTTCGTGCACGTACTGCCTCAATGACCAAAAATGATAGCACCTCTAATGTTCACACCGCTTGATGTCCACTTCGTATCGGGGGATCTCTCGTACCCGACATGTTCCGTTGAGTGTCTCTCTCTCATCAGTAACACAGAATAAAAAGAGCGAGAAACATACGAATGGGAAGAAAAAAAGCGCATATGTCGGTGCGCCAGGTGTACTCGACGAGCGACTTGTTTCTTGAAACATCGAAAAATCTTGTTGTTATCGGAAACAAGAAACCCTAAAAAGAAAACGGGGCCGGGACACGTGTTCGTACATTTTTTTTTATAGCCATTTCTCATGTGAATCAAAAGAGGTGACGAAGATGCCCCTCAAGCGTCGTCGCCACGATGCCGGATAATTGGCTTCCTCTTGAGCAAAAGGGATTTAATGAAATCTGCACAGTCGTTCAGGTTAACGAAATCCCTCCCGGTGTGCGAAATCTCCGCATTCTTTTTTCCACCCCCGTGCTTCCGCTCTTTTACGAGCGGTAGGCTGACGAAAAAATGCAATAAAGTAAGCAACAAGAGTGAGATAGCTGTGGAGTACGGCTCGGTGGAGTTACTTCTGAGCCGAGATGGCGACGACGAGAGGGAAGGGAGAAATAGGTTTTGGACGAGAGACCGGGGAACGGCTTGATCCTTAATCACCCCCGGCGAAAACGGTATTATACGACAGTTGGGTAAACCGTTGTTTACACCGGAGTAGCGCAAGTCCGGTACCTCTAGTTGACTGGCAATGTGCTGGGTCTAGGTAAGCAGCAATATTGCAGTTCGCGCACGTAGATGCTACCCACGGGGGCTGCGAAGTGAACCAACCAGCGTCACTATGGTTAGAAGTCGTTCTTGTTGGCGTCATCCTTCAACCTCTTCCTCTTCCTTCTCGTTGCACTCGGCACTTACGGACAACCGTTTTTACGAGTCGCCACTCGTCGACGATCCTTAACGGAGCACGCTGAGAGGACGAGCAAGGGGATTTAAAAAATACATAGCGGTGCGACGAAAAACGCGATAAAATGAGAAAAGCACCGCGAAGAAAGTGCTTATTACGCCATGAACGTAAAAGTGTCATTTAGAAATTGTATTTAGCCAAGAAACATGAAGGAAGAAAGATGGAGGGAGAGAGACAGAGAAGGTGAGAACCTGGGTGAGGACGTTTGGGATTTTTAGGATTACTATAGGACTCCATTTGGGATTTTAGTGTAACGACCCCATAACTTGCCCTAATATATGGGAGTTGGAACTTTATCGTCATATTTATTATTTTATACGGAGAAAAAGTAGCTTTCGGGTCACGTGTATTTAAATGCCTAGTTGGATTATGACGCATTACAGCGACACTCGAAGTGCCACTTTTTATAGCGGTATTTACCAGGTGGAATTGGTATCGATGGGGGATTGTGTCTGTTTGGGTTCAACGTCAAACCTCTCTTCTGCGAAATGCCCACGAACTACAGTCGCCATAAAAACGAAATCTTCACGACATTCGTTGAATATGCAATTAAGACGGGATATACATTTACAGCGATCAAAAAATCGATTTCGTTTTTTTCTTTATACGATAGATCTATATATGTAGAATATTTTTCCAAAGTTTCAAAGCGAAATTCGAAAAACTTTAAACGTTACAGCCCGTCGACGCTGTGCGTCACTTCTCGGATTCGGAGCGGACGTGCACTTGAAACGCGTTTTTCTCAAAACTGCATTATCGAAATTGGCGTGCAGGATTACTCAAAAACTATTTAGGGGCCAGTCCACTTTAAAGCCACGAAAAAGGTTATTTTCGCCATTTTTTTTGATGATTTTATTAAAGATATGAATACAAAAGTTGTTGGGCTTGATAAATAAAGTCTTGAAATACATTTAAAAAAAATTTAATTCATTTTTAATCATTTTTAAGTACAAAAACTATAGTTTAACGTAACGTCTCAAAAGTAGGTGGGTTAGGTAGCTCCATCACAACTCGGCAACGGCTTGTCTGAAACAAAAAATCAAAGTCCATTAGATTCAGTATGACACCAGCTACAAAATGACCCTCGGATATAAAGTTTTATCAAAAAATTAAAAGTTTTTCGCAAAAAAAGAGTAAAAATCAAAATTTTAAAACCATCGAGGGTCATCTTGTTGCGAATCATGTTTACAATATGTGGTTCATATTTCAAGAGAATCGGTTTATTAGTTTTAGAGATACGATGGAGCTAGATTTTGAAAACGTTGTTTCGAGAAAAACGCGTTTGAAGTTTATACTATGAAAAACTCTTACCTAAACTCAATTGGCAATTCCTGCACCGTACAAAATCCCTTCTGATTGCTCATCATCGTCGATTTCTTCGAGTCTTGCTTGCTTTCGATTTTTTGAAATTTTCAAAGTGGCCTGGCTCCTTAAGCCGATTGAGTTGAAACTTGGTAGAAATATTCATAATATTGGTACCTTCTACTTGACGAAAATTATTTTTCAACAATTGAAAAAAAAAAAACTTTTTTAATCCACATTTTACAGAAATGTTGCGTGAAATGTTGGTTTTTTTTTTGTAAATGTGTGCCATTTTCTCACATTTGCATTTTCTTCATTTTAGTTACTGTCACATAGAAACTATACATGTTCTAACTGAAAAAAATGTTTCAACTTTTTTGCAAATCAAAGTCTACGGGAAGCTAGACTGCACGCCGATTCGCAATTCCCGCGGTGATCTTGCCATAACACTCAACCACAGCTCCACCATTTTGATGATGAATTAATTTAAAGAAATTGTTTCGGATACTTAAGACAGAATGACACCTCATCGCGGTCGGTATGGTAGAACAATTATAGATTCCCAAAAATCTCTAAAACGGCTCTTCAGAACCCGTCGAAACTTTGCCAAACGACGTCAAATAGATAGTCGAACAGCTGTCTGCCCCTCAAATTCAGAAAATTTGTGGGGCAGACAAATTGAGGCAGACAGCTGTCTGCCCCTATAATAAGAAGACATATGGCAACACCGCAGAACAGTATTGGTCAATATTTCGAGAAAAAAAAATATTGTCGTGTTCCTAAAGTTAAAAACTTTTATCGTAAAAAAATTTTTTTTATACGTTATAAATATTAATATTTGATATTGCCTACATTATAAACTTACGTCATTGGATAGGTACGTGGAACGATGCGGTGTTGCTATATGTCTTCTTATTATAGGGGACAAATATTTTATTACGGGAAATTATTCTGTCTAAATTTCAATGCAGACCCTGCAGTGTTAAAAGTTGCAATTTTTAAATCCATTATCTGCCAATCTAAATAGTCAACTGTTCTGAAATTTCAAATATGCATAATGAGGTGAATAATGTCTGGTTAAAATTTGAACAGTATCTGTAGAAATCAAGAGAATTTCCCTTTTCTTCACTTTTAGGCGCTAAGGGGGATGTCGACATACCGTTCTCGAGTGCCACACGTACACCCTCACACACGCTATTTTGCATACAGGCATACACTGATAACATACAAGACATCACAGCCCGTCTACTAAATGCATGGAATATTGCATAAATTCAAAATAAACAAAAATACTTAATTGCGAGTAGGATCTCAATTATCCGTTAATTTTTCGTATCCGGATAATATGGATACTAGTGAACCTTACTATCCGGATTCTCCGGATAATTCGGATGATTTTGAAAAAAAATAAAGTAAATCTGTTAAAAAGTAGATTTATTCATATTTATTAAATTTAAACCGAAATGTTCCTCTTTAGCTTTAGATGTCGTCCATTAGCTATAGAGCTAAGGACGACATTAACATGTTTAATATGACAAAATGATCGAGCATAATAGTATGCTACTATTTACCACCAAATATTAAAATAAAATATGGATAATTGAAAACCGGTAGATGATTCTTTCCTCCGGACCTTAAACTAATTATCGTAGTAATAATAAGATCATAAAATACCAAACAAAGAAAAAAAACAATCATCAACAAATAAAAAACATAAAACGTCTCTCTTCTAAGATTAAAAAATTAACCATTCTCTCCGAGACAAAAACTGAAAACAATCATATACTGAAACGTTATAGTGAGTGAGATCGAAGCTAGCGCGGAGGGCTTGGTGGCATACCAACGCTAGTGTCGCGTATCTCGCGCACGCATCTTGCAATTAAGACATAACATAACAATCAGTAAGCAACTTGTCAGTCGCGCGGCTCACGCGGGTTTTTCGGAATTAATTACTATTGAATGCGTCACACAAAATATAAAAAACAAAGAAAAAACACGTTTTAAATGAAGATGACTTGTTAGCTACGTGTACTGACTGCACACAATGCCGAAATAATTGTTTTACTATGGTTAGATCCATGTTAAAACCGTAATTTTTTAATGAATTTTACTATCCGTATTATCCGAATTATTCTCATTCAGTTACCTTCATAAACCGGATTTAAGGGGTTATATACAATTGAAATGTTCGAAAAATCGATTTCTTAATTATTTTATTTTCGTAACATATATTTAAGTACACACACAGAAAATTTCTCGTCAATCCGGCGAATATTCTCGAAGTTACACGCACATTTATAATTGTTTTTTTACTATTTGTAAAGTGCTTTTGAAACTTTTAACGCGTTTTTCTCAAAACTGTGTTTTTAAAGTCGGTGAGCAAGATTTCTCGGAAACGACTGAACCGATCAGTCTCAAATTTTAACTCAATCTTTTCAAGTATATTTTTTACTAATTAATCGAAGGTTCTTTCTCACCGATAAATATTTTCCATTTTATAAACAATTCAATTTTTGTCAAAAGTAGATTTTTTTTTCAGAAGCCGCTATTTTGTCAAAAATAATTATTTGCTTATTCCTTCGATCAATTGCAAGATAAAAATATTAACGAAATATTTTTGCTTTTTTCATTTTAGATGATCCAGTGCAGAGATATCGTGCTCACCGCAAGACGTCTTTTTTTAGAGGTGCTCCCGGAGATCAGCTATAACAGCTTTCAAAATAATTATTTTTACAAATAAAAAATGTTTAAATACAGTTCAAAGTTACTATAATATGTGTACAAATTTTTACGTTAATATATTTAAAGGTCTCCTCAAGAAAAATTCTTGAAAAATCGATTTTTTTGGGCCTTCTGACTGTGTATAACCCCTTCAAAAATAAGCGGATATCCGGGTATTCGGATTGCAAGCCCTAATTGAGAAGTTTACCTCGATTATTTTTCATTATAATTCGTCATTCCCTGACCTCCCGAAATTCACTACTTCGCCTACAAATGGAATCAAACCTACAACCTACCTGCCAACCTTTCGCCTGTACCACAGAAGTTAATTCGGGTGACACTTTGCGGCTCATAGTAGATCTTGTAGCATTCTTCTTCATTTAAGCCTCAACTGAGGCTCAGACGGAGTCAAAGACCCTCAAAATAGGATGAAATGGAGTCAATGTCCTCGAAAACCCGCTGAAAATTTCCACTCGGGTAAACTTCACCAGAATGAAATACAGTGATGCAGAGAAACCACGAAGAAAAGTGCCGTCCTGATGAGTAATTAGCCAAAATTGACCATTTCGCCAAGGGTCATAAAACAGCTAAAAACAAACGCGAGTCCGTCCATGGCGAGAGAAAAAAAGAGAGTTGGGGAGTGAGCGAGATCATGCGAAAGCACGCGTTTCCTTGCCGATCACCTTTTCATGTACTTGCACGCTCGTATGCCCTTCCTCTTTCTACAGGCTGTCTTCCGAGGCGGACTCTTGGTCTCGCCCGTTGCCGGAGATACTTACGAGTCGGTCATTACTGAATCGTTGCATCGCGTGCGAGCATCAAGAGCGGCGAAAGAGAGATATAGCGAGATATACCCGACGTGCCGGTTCCCCGAACCCAAAACCACCCCAATCGTCGTCCAACAGACAGTGCGGAATTATAGTCACTTTTATATATATATATATATATATATATATATATATATATATATATATATATATATATATATATACACATCGTGTGACAAGGGGTGACGAAATAATTTATCACCAGTTGTGTATGGGCAACGGGGCATACAGGAGTATTCCCGCGACAGCATTTCGTCGTGTCTCTCCTCGCCTCGTTACCTTGTTGTCACTTATGTATGTACGATATTTATGCTTGAGTGTATGCATGGCGTACAATGGAAGCGTATAATGTCGGAAGCGGGTAAAACAAACGCCGCTGCTGCGAAAACCAAAATTCTCCGCCTGACGGATGCACGAGTCTCTTCGAGGTTAACAAATTAATTCCGGCAGCGGGGGAGGGAAGCCCAGTCGTCACGATGAACGGGAGAATGCGTCATGCTTTCCAAAAGACTTGCGTCCGTTCGTTTATCCGTCTGTTACTTAAAATGAAAACAACACGTGGCCCAAGTACTGCGCAATGTGAATGCTCTTTCACGGCACGTTAATTAGGCCAGAAACGACGGACAAAAAAGTCACAATCCGTGGGACAACGTTGCTTGAAACGAAACGAACGATAAGACACAAAAAACATTCCTCGACAAATTGTGTCACGATAGCGTAGTTAATCGTGTAGCAATAGCAGACTTTGAGACGAAAAAATTGGACTGCTGAATAGCTTCGATGGCGTTTTTCTGTGATCCAGCACCAATGAGCGCGGCGTATCACGCTTGAAGTTGTGCAACATTGAAATCCGAAGGGACGACGCTCGTAACTCAACATTTTAGATTAACGTTGGCCGAGAGATTCTTCATTGTGACATGCATTGTGGAAACCGGTGAAAGTCTACCATCAAAAGATCCGAACCCCAGTGATTACGGTTTTTATCCTAGTCGCAGATTTTCAATTATTTTTCGGAATCGATTGTCTCTGAGTATATATCGATTATGCTGGAAATCATCCCACCCCTTCTTCGTTCAATTTTATCGCCATTTTTCAGGAATGGCAAGTACAGTTGGTCATTTTTTAATTAAGGCGGGACACCACTGTGACGGGGCAAAAAAAACGATTTTTTTGGCACTTTCTCAACGTATACATATTTAGGAATATGTGGAAAAAAATTCAAGTCAAAATATTGAAAATGGACCAAGTTACAGAGGATTTAGTGAGAGCAGGTAGCGCAACGATTTACGCATGCTAAAACTTTTAAGGGAGACTTTGTCCTTGAAAGCAGCGGGAGATGTTAGCGGCTCAACATGAGCAGCTAGAAGAAGAGGAGGGATGCCTCTATGGATCAGGCATTGCCGATTAGCGGTAATTATGAACACATTTGTGTAAACATATTACAAAACTTTAAACGCGTTTTTCTCGAAAACACGTTTTAAAAAATGGCTGACATTCTCCTGACCGCTGTAATTAACATATCGTCCTGAAATTTGGAGAGCATACTCAGAAAATATGTCTTCACGGAATGACGGATCATTTTTTCGATAGATACATTTTTGCATTTATTATTTATCTTTTTATGCGAAAAAAACGCGAATCGCGTTTTTCTCGAAACGACTTTTCTCGACCTGACCGAAATCATAACTCCAACTATAATTGTCCGATTTTAAATTTAAAAGAACCAACATTTCCGTAATTGCAGTAGCTATTATTGTACGCAACCGTTTGTTTTTTGTTTAAAATTTAAGTGTTTCTTAAGCCTCCCCAATATAAGTAAACATTTCGCCAAAATCACACGTTTTTTTCAACACCCGCCGTTTTGTATTTTTTTTCGATAAGCGACTACGTAATAACGAGAACTACATTTACAAAAATTATAAAACTTTTTAATTTTATTTTTTCAGTCCGACTGTTGTTAAGTTATCGACCCGGCCGTTGGACCACATTTTTTATAATGAGGCTATATAACCTCTACCTTTACCTTAATATTGTTGTTCATTTTTTATTGTTTTTTCAATAAAAATGTACACGAAATACCTACGTTCAATGTTTGCTTATACTTTTTTTTGTACATACCTTTTTTTTCAAATCCCAATGAAATGATTTAGTAGACAAAAAAATACCTTTTTCGGCCCGTGACAGTGGTGTCCTCCCTTAAGGTGTCACGTGGGTGTGAAAAAATTTCAAAAGATCAATTTTTTAAAATTTCATTATCAATAGTACAATATGTCTAGAATATTCTTCCATAGTTTTAAGTCAATCGGAGTAAAAGTCTAGGAGAGAGAGCCTTTGGGAATTCCCCCCGTTGGGAAAGACCGGCCGGGAGCGACGCAGGTAATCGCATTTTTCTCAAAACACTATTTTTTAAGTCGGTGGACACGATTGCTCAAAAATTAATGCACCGATCTTATTGAAATTTTGCGCACTTCCTCAAAATAGCATTGACTAGTGATTGAACGAAGATTTTTTTTTCGATTACAACTAATTTTACAAGGCTATACGTAGTGTTAATTGTGCCAAAAAATAAAGTACTTTGCATACAACGCCGCCAAAAATTCATTTTTTTTAACTCGTCCGTTCAATCACGAGCTAACAGATCTTCTAACAGAAAAAAATGGTTTTTTAAATTCAGATAAAGCTATCATGTGCTATCCTGATCACCACGAGGACGCTTTATTTTTAGGGATCTCCGGAAACCAGGTCCCACCGGCTGAATTTCCCAAATTTGTGGATAATTTTTTAAAAAATATTGTTGAAAGGTTGCTCTTTTATGTGCTTAACATTTTGAATAAAATAATTGATATATTATATTTTTTTTTGAATAGAGAAAATATGCTTTTTGGCTTCGAAACCCACGTAACCCCTTAATATCTCCTGTACTTCTACACTATCACGATGTTAAAGTACAAAATAAGTTGAAGGTAAAATCACGCAAAATTCGAATGGTTCGACAGAAACACGAAAAATATGTTCTTACAGTGATAAAACTGTTGCGTATTATAGTGGCTTTGCAATCCGTCGAGAGAGAAAGAGCAACAAAGAAAGAGAGAGAGAGAGAGAGAGAGAGAGAGAGAGAGAGAGAGAGAGAGAGAGAGAGAGAGGAGGACAGGTAATGCGGTAAAAGCGTGAGAATTTTCTGGCTTACATAGGAGGCGCGACTAATTCGAGTGATAAATTCCAGCCGATTGTTGTTTAGTCACCATCGTTGCGGAGTGATCCTGACTCCCAACTGCTTATCCACAGCTTTCACTCAATTCGACGTCGGTACATACCTAACTTCACCGACTAAAATCAATATACATAAACATATATGTGTATGGACATACCTATTTCCAAGGAAATATGGAATATCCCTCCACGGTAAACTAGGGGAAAGAGTGCTCCTTCGAAGGGGCTAGGATACTTATTCCGGAATTGTTGAAAAAGGTTATACGTTATAATATGCATAGAAGGGTGAAATCGAGAATTCAATGGAAAACGTGCGATGCAAATTTTTAAAGGGAGAAGGGAAGCGCTGTGGCGGTCGTGGCGAGAAACGAATATCAATGATGAGAGACAGAGACGGAGGAAAAAAGGCAATGGGTAGAAACGCCGCCGACGCCACACGACAGTGTATAGACGGGAAGAGAATTCTGGATGGATTTATGGACTCGTTTCGCAGAAAGGACTGGCTAGCCTGCAGGTGCTCCGAAGAATTAACCATGAAGGATTCCGAATTTTCCTTTGCGAAATGTATTTGTCGTCAATTCAGTGAAAAGGACTTTTGCGCATTTGCCAACTTTCTTTTTTTGTTCGAATCATTTTTGTTCACTCTATATTGTCCATTGTTGCACGGAGGGAAAAGTCCATGGTATTTAATATAAACGCCCATGGTGAAAGAGGGGATAGTAAAAGTCGTTACAGTTTATTGACACCGCAATCATAATATAGTTAACACGACTATAAGCGACAGGTATACCTAAACATGCGATTTGGGTGGCATGTTTGACTATCCGTTATCCCCGAAAAGATTATTCACTATTGTGAAAGGTTTGGCAATATATATATGGTTAAGTCAGTGCTATAACGAAATCGGCGTACAAATACCAATGTTGTATACTGTACGTTGAGGTTTGTTTATTCAAACTTCTACTATGCTTTTCAGGTTTGTACAATTCGTACTGTTAACATTAACGTTTTCGAGTATAATTTGTCGGAAGACCTTATGAAAAGTGACTATTCGAAATAAATTGTAGTAAGGTTTACTTATTGCGAAGACGAAAATTATTTGCAGTTCGAGCAACCGCAGCCTAATAGTTTAAAAGACTAGCATGTTTCACAAACTATTACATAGTATATTCGTTGCTTTCCAAAAATAGGATATCAGTTCAACACTTCTTCTCGTAGTTCACCTTCCGTTTTCGTAGGACACACATTACTATGCATCTAGCAGGGCGTATCCTATAATATGGTATAAACCACTGTTATATGGTCCAAAACTATTGCGAAGCGCCAAAAATTCATTTAAACAGTGACTTGTGTTATAAAACAAAAGATCTGTGCAACATTTCACCTAAATCGTAACAGCTATTCGGAAGTACAGCCGGAATTACTTTCGTCTCTTATGCCATATCTCTGCTCAAGATGCCAAAAGTACTCGGTAGCGTAGTAGCAGCGTGCGTAGGATAGGCAGAAGGTAGGCAGTTAGGTTCTAGGTTGGATTTCGATTGGGCGAAATATTTTCTTCGAAATAAATCATTACAGGAGGTCAGGGAGTGGTGAATTATAATAAAAAATCATCGAGGTAGAACTCGCAGTTGCGTATTTTATTTTATTTTGGATTTATGAAATATTCTATGCATTTAGTAGTCGGGCATTGATGCCTTGTACCAACACTTGAATAACACCCCAAATGCATATAGCAGGTCGTATTTTACAATATGGTACAAATCACTATAAATATCGTCGCAAATCACAGGCAACATTTTTAATCTATATATATATATATATATATATATATATATATATATATATATATATATATATATATATATATATATATATATATATATTTCAGTTCACTATTCGAATCTTGGGGAAGTGAATTTTTGATAATATCAAGGAATATCAATTTTATGAAAAACCCACTATATTATAGGGTAATTCGGGGGGAGTTGGCCATAAGTTACTGCTTAATACGTTTCGCGTTATGCGCAGGTGTAATTTTACAAGCAAAAGTTTAACCAAAAAAATGTTAAGTTAGTAAAATCGTTTTTAATTATTCTGTCTACTGCAAAATTTTTTTTCCAGGTTTCATGTTTTACAATATGGTGATGTTATTTTGTAAAAGTAATAGTTACTTTTGTATTTCTTGAATAGTTCACGAACAGTGCTTTGTTGTAACCTCAAGATGTTACATGTATTGTTTATACTTGTTTACATTTTAGATGTGACCATCTCTCCCGGGAGATTAAGGAGAGATGACCACGTACAGTCAGTGCATGATGGCCATAGTATTGGTTGCATTGTGTTCAAGTAATTCATTTTTTCTACATTTTTTTCCATGCCCAATAAGTACAAGAGATAAGCAATTGAGGGAGGGAAGTACGAGGGAACTGGACTCAAGAATCATTGAAAGCAGCTATTAGTGCTGTAAAAAATTACGAATTTTCGGTTCGTGCGGCCGCTAGGACCTACGAAATACCTAGGAAGACCTTAGAAAGACGATATAGGAACAATGACAAAAAATGTTGCGGAGAAAATTATTATGAAACCCGTTTCATCGAAGACTGGCTTCAGTGGATAGTATGCCAACTTCGGATACACAACAATTATACCGATTTCGATGATATGTGTTCTAGATGTGGACAAAAGAAGAAAAAAAATAAGAATCAAAACATAAGACCAAAGAAAAAACCGAGAGCACAGTGCTGGGTGACTGGCCATCTCACCTCTACACCGGACTATAATCGGGATTTAAAAAAATAGTAATTTAAGGTTGATCTGATTAGAGTTTATTTTAATTTCGTGAATTATCTTAAAATTAAATGTTCAAGGTTTAATTACAAATGAAGATACAAACGTATGTTTGTAAGATTGGTGGTTGAGGTTTAACACATGAGCATAATTCATGCATCTGCTAAAATATCAATAAGCAGTACTATACTTTTGGCAGTAACAATGGCTATAAAATATTATTGTGACAAAGGGAAATCTGAAATATAGTTAAAATATGTTTGAGAACACCATGAATTTCTCTCAGTGTGACATCGGATGAATCCAAGAGTTGCGAGTACGCGCTAACTCGTGTAACCGATAAACAGTTTTGGCACGGAGGTCCATGAGAATCTGCAAGGTGTTTGTGGTAAGTTGGCCATTCGCACACTTGGTCTTGACACGTCTCTCTAATTCCAGATAGCCTTCGTTGCTGGAACTCGTCGGTTAAACAATGGGAAGCAAGAAGTGGTCCCTCCTACCCTCGACTGTTTCTCACTCGCTCACCATCCGCCGTCCACCTTTTTCTCTCCCGTGTCTTCAGAAATTTTCTTCATTTATTTTCTTCTTCGAACCCGAAGCTTTTTTTTCGACTCTTTCACAGTCGAGAACTTCGACCACTACGGCGGTACGTCTCGCGTTCCTGTACGGTACCTTTATTTCTCCGTGGCGCACCGGCTCGAAGATGAAGAGAAAGGAGAATGAGGAGATGAGGAAAGGAGGGAAGTAGTAACACACGCCGAAATCGTACTCCAGACTAAAAGAGCCGCCACTCGCTTAAGGAGTGGTCAGGTAGATTCATTCACAAGACCCCCACGGCTTCCACGAGACCCACGCTCGCATGCACGAGCACACATTCATAGGGACACTCACACAGAACTTTCGGACCTCACTTTGAGACCGACATTCCAGCCTCGGGACCACCAACCGACCGTTGGGAATTCTCTCTCGCTCACTCACTGCATTCTTTTTCCTTCGCGTTTTTTCTCTTCTCATCCTATCTCTTCTTATCCCACTTCTTCTTCATCTTCGCTCCTTCACGCCCTTCCACCTCCGGCTCTTCATATTTCGTGTCTTTTTGTTTTCCTCGTGCCTATCAAGCCTTCGTTCGGACTCACTCTCTCACCGCGGTATTCGCGATCCCTTGTTTTTACCGTCACGTTTCTCCCTTTTTTTCCGCTCGACATCGCCACGCTGCAAACGCTGTTTTTATCCGCGTGTATCCTCTCCCTCTGGGTGCCGCAGTGCCGGTGAATCGAACAAACACGAGCCACAGACGAGCCGCACTAGGCCCCCAATTCAACTGTCGCCGTATACGCCATTTTGAGATACTTCTTATTTATTGTTTGGCTCCTTTTGCTCGTTCCTTTTCCATTT
Organism: Ophion slaviceki; assembly: GCA_944452715.1. Taxonomy (NCBI): domain Eukaryota; kingdom Metazoa; phylum Arthropoda; class Insecta; order Hymenoptera; family Ichneumonidae; genus Ophion; species Ophion slaviceki. Next base: position 26,554,172 of record OX101786.1, on the reverse strand, counting down.
TGTCAATTCTTGCATCCTCTGTATCAACACATGTGTGCTATTGGAAGTACAAATAAGTCGCCGCCGTTTGACAAAAGATGGCCCCACCAGGAGCTTGTGGTTGATATAGTAAGATGTAAAACGTCATATCGTAAGGTTGGACACTTCACATCATATGAAGATACCAAAAATTGGGTCGATTCGTGGATAGCCTCAAAAGATGAATCTTTCTTTCGACGCGGTATCCATATGCTGCCAGAAAGATAGGAAAAAGTAGTGCCTTGCGATGGACAATACTTTGAATAAAACATAAAGTACCGTTCTTTCACAAGAAATGCCCAATTTTTTATGTAAAATAACGGCGGCGACTTATTTGTACTCCCAATACTATTTTCATTGATGAATGTCAGCTCCCCCATACGACATCGCAAACGATTACGGTGGCATTTGCAGATCTCGAAAGCTCGACGGACTGTTAAATTTATATATTGCAAGTATGCAGGAATGGGTTTTCGATACCTCGTTCCGTAAAACACTCAAAGGAAGAAAAAAGGAAACGGAACATACGGAGCCGCCGTGTCGCTTTCTTGTTACATCGTTCTGACCGACACCGCCGCTTTACGATACGATTCGAATGACTCTTTACGATCCTTCCCAAGCCTCCACGGTCGAACGTCCATCGATTTTTAAGCGGGACATATCTTTAATAGCATATATAGTATGTTCGCTCCTACGGCTCGATCGGACTAAAGATCGTGTTGTCCTGCATCGTGATACTCGATAGAACGACTTCCACGACGCCGGCGACGATGGCTTTACGACGTGATTCGGTTGACAGGGCCAGGCGAGGCTCAACGACTCGTGGCGTCTACTTCTTCTCCTTCAGGCTTCCAGACCAAACGTGCTGGATTTCCCTTTGAGATAGAGACCGGGACGGCCCACGCACTTCTTGCATTCTTCTTTTCTTTTTGCTTTCGCCATCTCTCTCTCTCTCTCGTTCCTTTCTCCTTTCGGGTAGGCATCCACTGCAGCAGCGTGAGAAGAGGCTTCTGGAGTGGGCCCTTTGGGGACCGCACAACGGTTCGGGTCTCTTGGCATCGCTGTACTCTTGGATCTTCGACGTATCCTTGGAGAGAAAGAAGGAGACACTGCGAGAGTTCGCAGAGGAAGAGCTCTTGCCGATTCGGAAATCGCGTTATGTTCTTTCGCCCGGCATGATTTACGATCTTGTTTATACCTTTTGCTTCTTGCTGATCCTGCCGATGGCTCACCGTTGCCCGCTATATAAATTCTATACAGGGCCCAGCGCAGTTAACGATGGCCCATGCTGAAAGCACCCACAGACTAATGCCGGATGAACCCCCCCCCCCCCCCCCCCGACATTAGGCACTCGCTCCTTTTCCCTCTACCGGGCGTGGCTTTGTATTAATTCTCGGAAGAAAATGAGAAGGATCGCGCAATTTTTTTTCAGAGAGTCAAGAAAGCGAAGAAATGGGCCGTTTTGTCGGGACTGTTCTGTTTCCGGGGCAATCGTAGGCATGCGGGATCGTCTTAAGAACCGGGACTTCCCAATGGCCTTTTACTTTTCGTTTGATCGCTGACATGACCTACGATCCCGAGCTTCCCCGTCACGCGTTCGGGTTCTACTTTGAACTGCTTTGCACCGTCGGGTTGTCTTCGCTATTCGCGGCACGAAGAAGGCAGCATATGGTCATCATGTCCATATATCCGCTACATAACTTCCTAGGCATTCGTCGGATTTGCCAATCGCCATTCGTTGTCTCGTTGGTGGACATTCGGATTTTCTCGGCCCTCGCGAAATTTTATCATCGGAATTTCCGCAGACGGCCGTTTTTCGAGCACGTTCAGTGGTGTACGTGATGACGTCGGAGGGGTCCCGATGACCGAAGTCCTTACGGATCCGAGACGCTGTTGACACGGGCGACGCATACCATGAGAATTTTCAACTGCATCGACTTCCAGGAAGATGTTGCCGCTACCGTCGCCGTCGAGTACGTGATCGGGGTCTATGAAAAACGGGATCTTTTGACGAAGAACGATAAGAAGGCCAGCGAATGAGTCGCGCCTTACAGGATGCGTGCGTTCGCGCACGTCCGAGGATGCATTCACATGCCCTTCGTGATGCGTTTCCGGGTCTTCGGTGATTCCAATGTCATTCTCGTGCCGGTGTAACGGGATTGTCGATCGAGACGATAAACTTCGTGCGTTCGTCAAAAGTAGCTCTTAATTCGAAAAGGACCATGTTGGAACAACCCACGAGCCTGGCATATTTCGTTATAAACGATGACTCTATAAATTTCTTCGTGACACACTCATCAGACGAGCACGTACTTGGGCCGTGGTGAAAATGTCGAAACCTAAAAATGTTTACCTACTACTAGCAGCGTTCCAACCCATATAGGGTCGCCTGTCGTAACAAAAATGCCAGCATTCAGCCATTAAACGGTTTGCTGATAATCGGCCAATAATTCGTCGACCAGCATTGGGGTACTGTAGGCGGATGAACGGCTTGCCAGATCTATGCCAGCCATTCGTGGGCCAATACTATTGCATCGATAATATGGCGATCAGCATTGGGGTATCGTAGGCGGATGAACGGCTTGCCAGATCTATGCCAGCCATTGATGGGCCAATACCATCGCACCGATAATATGGCGATCAGCATTGCGGTATCGTAGGCGGATGAACGGCTTGCCAGATCTATTCCAGCCATTGATGGATTGTTTTTGGGCGTTTTGCAAATGCAGGTCGTTAAACTGTAGCACGTAAAAACAAGGGATAAGGTTTCGAAAAGCATATCCCACTGATGAAGCTGAAATTTTGCACCGACCTTCTTTTCAATATTTTAAGAGAACCTTTAAAAGGATATTGGCGACTAGCAATAGTTTTCGATATATCGTATATTGAAAGTTATTTATTGTACTGCGCTTTTACTATATTAAATAAACCCAAACAAACCCATCCCACATGGCAAGTGATATGCCATACGGGCGAGCACTGTTTGCCAGGAAGCAGCGCGGCCGGAGGAGTGGGGGCTATCTATCGGATATATAGATATACTCGCATGGCGTGAACTAATAAACTTTACAATGCGATATATCAAAAACTATTGCCCGTCGTCAAAAATACGTTTACGGTTTCGCTTAGGATAATGAGAGGAAGGTCGGTGCAAAATTTCAGCTCGATCAGAGGAGTATGCTTTTCGGAACTTCACCCAAAACGAGCGAGTTATTTTTACAGCCTAAATGGAGCAAAAAAATTTTCGGTAAACTTTAATGTCACGAATAAAATTATCGGCATAAAAGTAAGGAACGAACAAACGATGGATTCTGTAAGTGTTAGAATGGCTAAGTGGGTAGGGCGCTCGACACTAGAACGAAAGGGGCAGGTTCGATCCCGATGAAAGGTAAAAACTTGAACAATGCAGAAAGCGTTTTTAATGCAATTATTCTATGTACATGGACATAAGTAAAGCATGAGAAAACAAAAAAGATACTACTAGAATTTTTATATTCGTAATTTGTCAATTTTTTGTTTTTCATTTCCGGCAGAAGATCCGGCAGCCGTTGCTGGGCCAATGTGGGCGTATGATAGTTGGCCAAGTCTTAGCAGCCATTCATGGTTTACCATTACCAACCATGTATGGTGCGGATCTGGCCCGTTTACATTGCCATTACCGCGCCATCGTTTGTTCTCTGGCAACCAGCCGTGGGCCATTACTGTGCCGATTGTAAAACCCTATTTGGGAAGTTAAGCGGAATCTTCGGCCGTGGTTGGACGATTCGTGAGATTGCGCTTGATTTTACACTCTGCTATTTGGATCCGCTAAGAATCCACCAGGTACAAGCGGGTTTTTAGCACGTCACAAGGACGCCTTCCAAACGGTCCGTAATCGAGAAAATTGGACCACCTCGCCTGGTATGACAAACGTGTAAAAAACACCGATGCTGGGTGACGGGAAAACGCGATTGCAGAAAGTGAAACGGAGATTGTAAGCTGTCGCGGTAGAGCTACGATCTACCTACACGTGCCTCGTCAACAGACAGATAAAGCGAGAGGCAAAATAAGAAGTAACAGAAATCTTGCAACCTCGACAACGACCGCAGCTTTCTCGCAATCTCGTCTAGACGCGAGAGTGAGACACGCGCCGTAAGCGAGTAATCGGAGAGAAGAAGACGGGCGACCAGTCAATGCCGCCAGTTATGTTTCAGTTGCAGCAGCAATAGTATCCAATCTCTCTCGTTCGTTCTGCTTGTGCTGAGCTCTGTTCGAAATATCTTCCAGACGAAACAGGATGGAAGATATATACATATATATATATGAATATGAATATGAATATATATATATATCGAAGGGAACCGAAGAGACTGCGACATCATTTCGTAGCAGTGATAGACGAAGCCTGTAACTCCAATGACCATGCACTGGCCTGTTTTTCTATTATTCTTTCAAGGACAACTATAAATGGAGATACAGTTTCGTTTGTAGCAGTCCACAGCAAAATGTTTCACTTCTCTCTTTACCGTAACATACCCATGGTAACTTAAACCCCAAGAAATACCAGCCAATACACATACGCAAGCTCCGATTAAGTCACAACATGTTGTACGTATGCGCGTAACGTTGCTACGTGATCAGACTGTGCTTGCGGTTAGTCCTCATCAATCATTTGCATCATGCTACAATTGAATATTTTGCCAGAATTGTTTAATCGCAGAACTGACGGAAAGAGGAATTTTTCGAAAATGATAACTTTTTTTCGAAACGTTATCGAACCGTTACTTGGTCCGATTAAAAAAATTCCGTACTGCATGTGAACAGAGTATATTTTGAGAGCTGATGGATCGATCATTCGTAGACTTGACCGGGAAGAACTCGGCACAGACACGCTTAAATGGTCATTTTGAAAGAAAGGTTTACGGTTAGATCGATAAGGCTGGGTGAGATTGAGGGAACGATTCCGTGAGAACGTAACGTTCAGACCATACGCTTCGGCAGCGACAAAGGAAATGATGGTGAAGTATCTTTCTATCGACTCTGACGAAACGAAACGACCCGAGGATCGATCTTTAAGCCGATCACCAACAGGTGTGCCAAGACGTTTCAGGCCAAACGGACGTACGAACAATGCTGATAGGTACGTACGAAATGCCTCGGGCATAATCGTGTGCATCATTGTTCAACGATTCCTCCCATCCACCAGCAGGGAATTTGCGTCCGTCAGAGCCGATTATAAAGTTGTATGTATATGTAAGGTAGAAGGAATGCGCGACTAGAGATGGAAGAGAGACTAGAGATCAACAATATAGTCGTCGAATTATTATTAACGTTCCTTACCAGGAAAGCGTGACGCCACGTCTATGCTGACCCTCTGACGAACGGTACGAAGAATTCCAAACACTTGGTCATTCCATCAGGCAGCGCCTGGAGAGCCGGTACCAGACGTATATATAAGTACGGCATTTTCTCGGAAGCTTCTTACAATGCCTTATCTTCCTTGCACTCCTGCTGCATCTCTCTTTCCGTCTTCTCCGCCAATAGCGAAAGTCGAATTCTACCGGCACCCACGTATATTGTTCGTTGAGGAACGGCGGGAATGTCCTTATTATTCTTTGAAGTACAGAACCTCGAATGCTTTTGGATTATCGTGGGCGCAAGACGAATTCCCACGGCGGTTCAAACCAGCCTCCGGGCTAATGATACCCTTTCGATTGCATCTCTCTTTTCCACTTCCTAACTGAACCTCTTAATCCCGGCTCGATTTCACTCTTCGCTAGGACTTTGATATTTTATCAGAGTGCATCGTAAGCTCGTGAATAATAATGAACAGCTCAACAAACGGCTTCGAGTCATACCGTGCTTTCGATTCTTTCAAGGTCCGACTATCTATTCGTTGCAAAGTAATCGCTGCGGAAATGTCTTCCTCTGCGAAACTTGGCACGACATCGTGCAGAACTTCAAAGTCACAACGACGTCGAGAACATCACGAAGTACCGAAGTCCGCGGTTTGCGGTCGAGCGGAATGCCAATTGCGCTCCTGTTTCACTCGTCCGTTAGCTCGTTCGCGACAATTTCAATTGATCGCGATCGCCTAATCGTGTAATAACAGGGCAGGAAACGTTTTAGAAGCGGTTATCCGGTCGAGCAATATGGGCATGGATCAATGTGGAGTAGGATTCAAGAATGAATGAAAATCCCACGAAGTGCTCATCAACAACAGCGACTAGATATTTTTGACGGGCGTCTATAGGGAAGGTGCAAAGTTGATGGAGGGCAAGTCGAAAGTACACGTGGCGCCTCTAGCCGTTATAAATCCGAAGCTTTCGTAGGTAGTTTAAGGGGTTAGCCCCACTTGCGATTTTGAAAAAATCGATTTTTTTTATTGCATTTTTTTGAAGTATAAGTATCTGAGAATATGTCCTGAAGATTTCAAGTCGATCCGAACAAAATTGACTGAGATAAACTGAAACTTTACACTTCGTGTAAACTGAAATTGAAACTTTGCAGGCTTATTTAATTCATAAAAATGTAGTCTTTAATGGTTCGATTTTTTTTTTCGAAAAAAATGGCCATTTTATAGCCAAAAAACGGCCGTTTTTTTTCGTTAAAATCGAACCATTAACTTTGACTGTCCGCCATTTTGTGAAAAATGAATATTTTTTAAAATCCTTCGATTAAAGACTAGTTTATACTTATATTTGACTAAATCCATCCGCATTTTTTTTTCAGATGATCCACTTCGCCGCAATGTTGGTCACCGCAAACCGTGTATATAAAAACATTATTTCATTGACGGCTATTTGCCACTAAACAATGTAATATTTTTCAATAAAAAAATTACTGAAAGTTCTTCAAGATGTGTTCTTTAAGATGGTATATTGATCGATTAAAAAAGTTTTGTAGTTTTCTTTAAAAAAATTCATGAAAAAGGCCTTTTTTGCGCTACAAGTGGGGGTAAGGCCTTAACGTTTGAATGAAAGCATTTATAGCAAAATGCAGGTAGGGGAAGTCGGGGCAAGATGATAAAGGTAAGGTCATGTTCGAATGAAACAATACATATATGAGTCAGTCAACATTAATTATTTTTTAAACTAATCAACATTTATTAATCTTTTAATTTTGGAAACAAAAAAATCAGTCTTTCTGATTTGTACCATACAATATATAATTTTAATTAAACCTTTATTTTTCCCATCTTATCTCGTACGCGGGGCAAGATGAAACAGCTCTGGGATAATGATGGAACACGAATTATTGGCATCTTTCGCATATAAAAGTGGTTTCCTTCTCAATACCATCATTTTGATAAGCCAATCGTCTCAGTTCTGTAGGATTAGTTCGAATAATCTTGCTTCCGTATCATTTTTATCATTTGTAAGTTCTTTTTCTGCCCCTGGTAGAAACATCGGTTGAAAAGGAACCAAATGCTTTACTAGTTTCATTTCACCCTTTCTAACGTAAGTAGTGGTACGTTGTAAAATATTTCGGGTTTGCGATAGCTTGTATTCGACTTGCCCCATTAGACGGTTAACGAATTAACAAAAAATCACGCAATAACCTGGAAAATTTCTGACAAACCGTTCTTATTATATTAATAATTGGTACTTTCATTGTGTTTACCTACCTGTCTCTAATCAATATCAGCAACTCAAATAAACTGAAACGATGTTAAACTTTACCAAAAATTACGTCGTTTTATCAAAAAATCGATATTGTTTTCTCACTCGAGACGCGTGCTTCCGCCACAGTTGATACTTTCACAATCATTCACCTCACCGTCGCCCCTCCAATATTCAACGGGAGAACTGTGCTCGCACGCACGTTTACTGGCTAGGCTTATGATTCATCTTACATCGCGTATTCGTCTTGCCCAGAGTACCCCTAATTGTATTTGGTTTTTCATTCATATCTGGTCAGACGTTTCGTAAAAGCATAGAAGGACATGGCAAGCAATTGTGCGTGACTGGCCATGTCACCGATGTCGGTGAGACAATAGATAGAGTGCAAAAAATATTCACATAACCTCTAAAGTTGCGGTGCAAACAAAAATGAATTTAAAAATACAATGTTTCGTTATCATTTCGTAGAGTTTTTCATTAGGAGAAAATTATATTTAGGAAGCTGACAACTTTCGTTTTTTTGTCAGCTGGTTGACAATAGAAATATTGTTAATAAGTGGTGTCATCGTATCGCAGGATTGAGTAAAACCTGCAAGAATATCAGTTCTGTAGTTTGTTACATGAATACCTATGCAATTTCCAGATCCAAAGAAATGGGCACTACATATTCGGCTACTTGCTGATGGCTGCCAATTTTTCTCGTGTACGGTAAAACAATTTTATATCAGTTAAATTTTGAAATGGACTGCCATCAAAGGATATGAATTCAAATGAAATAGGCGAATAAATGAAATTGTCAAGATATCACGTTGTTTTGGAAATCACTGTGTCTGCTTAGGTTTATGTTAAATAATATCAACGACCCACGGTTGACGTGTCTTCTGCTTTCAAGGAGGATGAGGGCTCTTCGATGGAAGAGAATAACATTTTATTTTCACTTCACCAGCTCCAGCATTCTTGGCATTATTCTTGCATCCTTTGAGGCAACATGTTCTTTTCGACTTGCTCATTCTCAAATCTAGGTATATGTATAACCGAAATGCTGAAAAGTATTTCAAAACATTCTCACCCTAATACATGGTTATTACTTTCCTGAATGATACATACATACATACATATATATATATATATATATATATATATATATATATATATATATATATATATATATATATATATATATGAGAAATTAGCACTACATATTCGGCTACTTGCTGATGGTTGCCTATTTTTCTCGTGTACGCTAAAACAATTTTATATCAGTTAAATTTTGAAATAGACAATGCTGTCATCAGAGGATATGAATTCAAATAAAATAAGCGAATAAATGAAATTGTCAAGATAGGAATGCGCGACCAGAGTCTAGGAGATTCTACTATATATATATATATATATATATATATATATATATATATATATATATATATATATATATATAGTTAAAAAGCATTATAACTATATATATATATATATATATATATATATATAACTTCGAATAATTTCTCATCAGCGTTTTCCGGATAAGTGTACACCGGTATCGTGAAACTTGTTAGAAAATTGCAAGATACATCGAAATTATAACTCAGTTTGTGTATTATTGGAAAATAACACTTCCGATACTTCGATTACTATACGCCACCTACAAAGCTTTTAATTTTGACCACTAGAGGCGCAGCAGTCGAGTTGCACCTCCCCTATAGAAGAGAATAATCTTGCTGCGTAATGTATGTATTATTTCAAGTAGCAAAGACACCTGAAATCCATTTTGAAAGAAAATGTTGTATCGCACCGTCCGGCCGTTTATGTCAGTTCTTTCTCTTCGTGCATGCATACGCATCGGACTCTCTTCTTCTCCCTTCCCCCATCCCTCTTTCAGGCGTTCTATCGCTAGTGACAGTGGGAACCAGGCCAAGAGCACTGTCGAGGCCCGTGACATCAATCTTCGCTCCTGTCGGTTGCGTGTATACGGTCGGAGCTCGCTGTGTGTTCTTGCCTGCTACGCACAGTTCACCGAGCTGCACTGTGAATATCTATATACAGAACGTACATACGCTTCGTACAAAGCCTCATACGGGTATAGCTGCAGGCTACTGCGCAGTTTCGCTCTCTCGGCTTTGTCAAATATGTTTCGAGCACCGGGTGTGCAGCGTTTTCGACCAACTTTCGTCGTCGAAAATATTTTTATGGAACGAAACGAACGAGCAAAGCGTAAACTCCCACTAATTGGCGACGAACCCATCCGGAAGGTGCAGGTTGAGTGAAGAACATCGTCACGAGGCAAGTCTGCCGAGAAAATGACGGCGGTCAACGAGTCGGTCAACTAATGACTGCTGATAATTACGTATACGGCGTTGAATACGAGAGGAGCACGAGGGTGACCCGAAGCGGTATACGTAATGACGGAAAATGAGAATGAAGCCGCGGTAACGATAATCAAAGCTGTGAAGTGAAGAAACGGGTATAGACACTCGTACTCGGCCTTCTTCCGATTAGTACACTGAGAAAAAAACCAATTGAATCAAAAAAATATATTGGTTGATCCGAATAAATGTGCTGCTGCGGAGTGCCACCGATATATGAGGTTGTTTCAATACTATAAAATATTGGAAAATGTGATTGATTTAAATAACATATTATTTTATTTGAAAAAGCTCTTCTGTTCTCTGAATATCTACATTATCCTTCGAATGAAATTATAGTCTATTGAAATCATTCTATATACAATCCGTAGATGTATTGGATGAAATAATTAAGCGGTTGCTACAAACCTTTTTTATTTCGTACAAAAATATAATCAATAGAATTAATTATTTGTTTACTACATCGAAACAAAAATGCCATGGGACGGAAGTTTTTCAATTTGTTTTAAATCTTAAATAAAAAGTGAGCATTAGAATGACCATCCATGATAATAGTGGAGAGAATATCGATATCCAATGGAATATCCATGGAGAGAATATTAGATATTCAACCGATTAGAACAGATACTACACTTTGATCTTAGCCACAGGTCAAGAAGCGATACTCTTTAGAGTTTCTTCAGCGTTTAAGTAGATTTTCAGTTCGCGCTACGCTTACGAGAAACGAGCGCGCGTGCGGAGGCTGCCAGAAAAGCCTGTACTAAGCCTGAAACGACGAAACAACAAGGCTCAAAACGAGCCTTAATGAAGCCTTCACGAGCATTTATGACCAGGCTTATCGCTAACTCTTCTCGAGGCTATATAAGGCCTGTTTTTAGTTTTCTATATTCTACATTGGGGTAAATTTAATAAATTTGTAAAGAATGTTTATTGCGTCAAATTGATTTAGAAAATTAAGATAGAGGATGAAGTAAAATGTCAGTAGTGTATTTTTTTTTGCAGATACACAATTTCAAAATATTCTCGCATTTAATGCTAATTTTTTTTTTCATAAAAGTACAGAAAAAATATTATTTTAAACTTATTTTATTTTATCACAACCTGAAACAAGCCTGTATCCAGCCTTGATTTTTTAGCCTTAAAATTCACCGGCTGAATAAAGCTTGAAATAACCCTGAGTTTAGGCTAAGCAGCCAGTCTTGGTTCCAGGCTGCTCCAAACGATGCAATGAAACCTGGCCCAGGTCTGTCTCTCTCAGGCTCGGTGAAACAAGGCTCGCACAAGCTTGTTTCCATCGTCAGCCTTTTGATTTTCTACTTGAGCAGTTGCAAATGAAGCGTCAACGTTGGTAACGGGTGCGTATCAATAAAAAAAAAACATCGCAAGTAGGGCAGTTGAGGACGGGCGCATAATTACAAGCCCAAGTACAAGTATGTGCAAGTATGTACGAGTAGTGTGGGAGATCAGGCTTGCCCGTAAATAATTGCACTCGCGAATAATCGCGACGTGTCTGGGACCGACTTAAGAGCATGTACAAGGTCAACATAACCTCACAAATTTTCCAACCCAATTTTCTCACAGATCGTTAATTTTTTTAGAAAAAACAAAGCATTAGGCTCTGGAGAATTCCCTGACGCAGAGCTTGATGATTTCCTTTTGCCCTAAATATTATTCATCCCTGAGAAATCTGTGTTCGAAAATTTCAGCTATCTCTCTTGCACTCGTCAGCCACGTGGTAGATCTCCTACTTCGCTTTAAGACGAATGCCCGATTGCATTGCGGTGTATGCAACATTGTAACCGCAACGCGCGAAAAGCAGTACATAAAAGATGGGGCCGCTCACCGCCGCCTCGATCAACCTTCGACTCGCGGAAGCATGCGCCCAGCGTTGTTATAAGAGCGCCGCCGACTTATGCAAGGTTGCGGTCTCCGCGGAGCTCGCCGATGAGTTGGCGTCGGTGCCTCGCGAGCGCGAGAGGGACAGCCATTGAGGCACCGAACCACAGGGCAAAAGGAGAGCGAAAAAACGAGTGGCGGTGCGGGAGAGCGGAGGAAGAAAAATACGAAGATGTAGCGGGGAAAAAAAGGAACGTAATTGCACCGACTGGCGCCTCCTAATTGCCCGTACATACGCCAACGTTATTGCACAATGATAATAGTTGTTTTTCCTTCCTGCGGGTTTCTCGTATACCTAGCTTCGTAGTCCGGGGTTTGATGCTAATGTACTATCGCCGTTGATCCTATACATCGGGACGATTCTTACGCGTCTTCCGCTTTACGAACTGCTTCGTGAAACTACAATCGTGCTTGCTCCGAAGATACCCACCTTTTCTCCACCCTGCGTCCATATGCTCTGTGCTTATGCACATGTGCGGTTGGAAAAAGATGTCCAACGATTATATGTACGAGACGATCAAATCTGTGGAACGTCCGCGCATACGTAGTATGAGTGTGAAAGTATCAACTGGCGGAAGCACGCGTCTCGAGTGATAAAACAATATCGATTTTTTGACAAAACGATGTCATTTTTGGTAAAGTTTAACATCGTTTCAGTTTATTTGAGTTGCTGATATTGATTAGAGACAGGTGGGTAAAGTGAAACAATGAAAGTACACTGAGAAAAAAATCATTGATCCAATATCATTGGTGTTATTGAATGAAATTTCGTTGATTCAATTGTAAAATTGTTGGTGTAAATAATCGGATTTATTAGTCCAAACAAAACGCGATTGACTTCAATAACATGATAAAATTGAAAGTTTTTCTTCATTCAAAAGATATATTGTTAGCCGAGAAAAATATATTATTGAAACTATCTAAAAAATTATTGCGAACAAATTATATAGTTTTGAATGGAATTTCTGCAACGAACGAAAAAAGCGTTTCAATTCATAACATGAATATTGTTGATTCGAGTACACAAGAAAAATTTAATTTCGCTCGTTCGATTAAAATAAAATTTTTATTGAGTAAATATGTTATTTTATTGTTTTCACCATACTCGATATTGATTTTAAGTACTTTATTCGTTCAAATATTAATATTTTATTTTGATTGAAAAATATTAAGCAAATGTCTGAATTGGTTAAAAAATTATGCGAAAGTAAAATTTGTTTTTTGCACAATTGGTTGAAAAAATTGAACCAAATCATGGCCGAGCGCCACCGAAATTATAGATGTGAGGAAACCCGTAGTTCTCGGAGTAGCCGCTAGAGGCCGCACGCGCGCTCGTTTCTCGTAAGCGTAGCGCGAAGCGAAAATCTACGTAAACGCTGGAGGAACTCCAAAGAGTATCGCTTCTTGGCCTGAGGCTAAGATCAAAGTGTAGTATCTGTTTTAATCAGTTGAATATCTTATATTCTCTCCATGGATATTCCATTGGATATCTGATATTCTCTCCACTATTATCATTGATGATCATTCTAATGCTCACTTTTCATTTAAGATTAAAAACAAATTGAAAAACTTACGTCCCATGGCATGTTCGTTTCAATGTAGTAAACAAATAATTAATTCTATTGATTATATTTTTGTACGAAATAAAAAAAGGTTTGTAGCAACCGCTTAATTATTTCATCCAATACATCTACGGATTGTATATAGAATTATTTCAATAGAATATAATTTTATTTGAAGGATGATGTAGATATTCAGAGAACAGAAGAGCTTTTTAAAATAAAATAATATGGTATTTAAATCAATCACATTTTCCAATATTTTATAGTATTGAAAAAATCTCATATATAGGTGGCACTCCGCAGCAGCACATTTATTTGGATCAACCAATATATTTTTTTGATTCGATTGGTTTTTTTTCTCAGTGTACTAATTATTAATATAATAAGAACGGTTTGTCAGAATTTTTCAAGGTTATTGCCTGATCTTTTGTTAATTCGTTAACCGTCTAATGGGGCAAGATGAATACAACCTATCGCAAACCCGGAATATTTTACAACGTACCACTATTTACGTTAGAAAGGGTGAAATGGAACTAGTAATGCGTTTGGTTCCTCTTCAACCGGTGTTTCTAGCAGGGGCAGAAAAAGAACTTACAAATGATAAAAATGATACGGAAGCAAGATTATTCGAACTAACTAAACTAACTGAATTCGAACCTACAGAACTGAGACGATTGGCTTATCAAAATGATGGTATTGAGAATGAAATCACTTTTATATGCGAAAGATGCCAATAATTCGTGTCCCATCATTATCCCAGCGCTGTTTCATCTTGCCCCGTATACGGGGTAAGGTATACAGGTTAAGTTAAAAATATATATTTTACGGTACAAAATATATATTTTATATATATATTTTACAGGGTAAAAATACAGGTTAAGTTAAAAATATATATTTTACGGTACAAATCAGAAAGACAGGTTTTTTGCTTCCAAAATTAAAAGATCAACAAATGTTGATTAGTTTTATAAACAATTAAAGTTGACTGACTCATATGTGTATTGTTTTAATTGAACATGACCACAGCGTTATCATCTTGCCCCGACTTCCCCTATACGGCAAAGCACATACGAGACACGCTCGTGGTGGAAAGAACGAGAAAAAGAAAGCAAACGAAGGACCTTCTCCTCTTTTAAACTTCATTCTCGCCTTCTCCCTCGCGCGGGCAGCTGCGCGTCGCCATCGACACCTGCCGGCAGGCCACGTGCTGCTCGAGATTAAGATGATGCTTACGGGGAGAAAAAAAATACGGCACACGCGAAAGATGGTGGCGGAGGTGGCGTTTGACTGACGAACAGTGGTGCAACGAGGAAAATAGAGGCAACCGGTTGACCTCGGATACGACTCTCACCTATAGAGGTATCGGAGGGTCCATATGCTCACGGCTTGTACCGAAGGAACAAAAGTATTCATCGAGCGAGCACGAGGAACCGACGTAACCATCTTGAGACTCGACAATCATTTTGCCACCTCTCTTGTCCTCCGAGTGTGGGGAGCAGTGGAATAAGAAGCAATAGCCATTACACTGGATTGAAAAGCGCAAAAGCCACTTCTTCCACGTATTCATTTTGCAATGAAAGTAAGAGGGAAAAGGAGAGAAAGAGAGAGAGAACGAGCGAAAGCAGCAGCTGCAAAAACTGTAGCATTTCTATGACAGAAAACCACAAAGAATGTATGACGAGAGAAAGAGGAAGAGAGAGGTATGTCTGTGGAGAGAACGAGGGACAGGTATATAGGCTGCACGATCATTTCTTTTGCTCCCCATAGCCGATCAGTACGCACGGGGCACCTCTCGCGCTTGCAACCAAAAACATTATTCTCTCTGTTACACATACCTACCTGTGTAACGAATCCAGGCCAGCTGCTATAACAGTTTACGACGGAGATTTATCTGTGTCACGACAGAGACCGCGATTCATCCACGGAGCGCAAGACGGAGACAGAGAAGGAGGGAGACAAAAAAAACATAATACCCTATATAACAATATCGAAAGAATACGCGAATAGGATCGGAAAGGTGCACAGTAGAGTCGTTTCTGGGGGGCTCGCCTCGGTATTATTATCGGCCCCATTAGGCCTACAAACTCCCTCGGCTGAACTCTCGCGCGACCGTTTCGATCAGTCATTCGACGGGATCGAACGTGCACGCAGTCGTCGACAGGGAGGGAAAAAAAGAAGTCTGTCATTTTTCGCAAACGTCATATTACAGTATATTCTCGGAAAATACGATGACAGTTGGTCAGTAGGCCTCGGGGTGGGAACGAATTTGAAAAATCACATGCAACCGAACAGTTGTTCATTCTTGCAGTCGCAAACTGTCGCGCACACGTGTAGAACCAGAGATAGATCACCGAACACACACAAATTGACAAGTATACAAGAAGAATAGAAGACGAAAAAGCATAGAACAGATGGGAGAATACCACGGGGTCCATTTGGCTGAAAATCATATCAGTCTTCAATGTTTACCATTTTCCTTGTTCCGATTGCTCGGTGATATCTGAAACTACGATAATCACGATGCAATGCCGAATAAACTCGAATTACATACTGGCACGCCCTTAAAGAGAAGACTGAACAAGAAACATGGCGAACACGGAAGACTGATCAGGTCCCTTCGTCCTTTGATTCCGCTCTAACGCGCCCCCTTTGCCCTCGCCTTCTGCCGAAGTACGTTCGATGCTCGGCACGCATTATGCGCATCAAGACCGAAGCTGTCGGCCAATTAAGCCCCACCAAGGCGCAAAATAAGAAAAATAACGATATCCGAACTAAGGATGGCAACGGCAGGTGGCAGATCTTGGGGTGATGCCATTGTCACAGTGTCCAAAGGCAACGAGGTAATCCAAGTTCCCTGCGTCTTTTCGGGGCTTCGTGTGGTCAATAAGCCCAGGCTGTCTCGAAGATTTGGAAGATAGCGCGGCAGTTTCAAGGCGTAGCATATCCTCACATCGGGGATATTGAAAATTAGAATCGTCCTGACTTGTCTATATCAATCACTGCTTCAGCTTGGCTCTATCGGTTTTAACGGTCATCTCTTCGAGTCATAATATCATGTTCGTGAAGCTTGATGGTTACAAACTGCAGCCTGAGGAGTCCACCGCAGCAGGTTGCATCTTGAAACACGCGGTGGCCACGGAGGGGGCTCAACGATACGAGCAAAGGGGTTTATAACACGTCTCCGAACGAGTGCAACGAACGCCGATACGATGCACGAAGGTTTGCCTCGCTGCGGGCCCACCTGCTGCACGCCGCGAACCGAATGCCGTTCTTGCTCGTGTTGATGCAGCGGGCTACGAGTGTGCGTACTACCACGATGAATCGGCGCCAGAAGCACCGGTGCATGAGGGGCTTGGAACGAGACTCGAGTGAAAAATAAATAAAACATATAGAAATAACCTTCCGCGACTGTCTCTTTTTTTTGGCCTTGCCGGCTGCGACTACCACTTACTACGTGGCGAGTACGTAGTAAATGCGTAGTAAGATTTTTTCGCTTGGCTCTCTCGCTCCCTCTTGCCTCGTCGTAATGCCATATGCACGGTACGACGACGTAAGAAAAATTTACCCCACCTGCAAACGCCTGGGATCGATGATTTTTTCAAGATTTTTCGTGGCTGGTCTCTCGTGACGCTCTCCCGGAGCATCGATGCTCACGCACGAGACAAGTTGGGAGGTATTGTCATAAGTGCGTGAAACTGCCATTGCCCGCAACGAGGTACGCGCATGCGAAGTCTTTTCGCAATCCATTACAGCCAATAGGTTTCTTCTGCATATACTCAAACGCGATAGTCGATATTTGAAAAAATGTATACTTCGCGTTTCAGAGGGGAAAAAAGGGTCGCAGAAGGATTGACGTCTACGAAATGTTCGATCGAATTTTCAGTCTCGTACACCTGTAGAAATTTGAGTCGGGAAAAAGTACTGGCCCTGATCTGCCTTCCCTGGATAATATCAGGCTCTGGTCAGGTCTTCTACCCTAGAGGGTTCACAATGTAACGGGTCTAATAGGTCCCGATCCACCGTTCCCGTTCTGGGGAACTGGTCAGGAACGGAACGGAGAACAAGCGGTAAATGATCAGGAAAGTTGTAGGGAATAGATCGGGAAATAACCAGGAACAAACGAGGAAATTGAAAATGACGTTTCAGCGTTTTTGGAATCCTGGAGGAGGTAAAATCGGGAGTGCGTTCAATTTAGTATTTCGATTGCATATTGTTTGTTGGTTACCCACTTGCTAAGGTAGTATATGAGTGTATCCATACGCTTGCTCGCGTTTCCTGATAGGCAAAGAGACAGAAAAACGTACACGGATCACTATCCGAGCGAAAAAGGCCTAGAGTGCAAAGGGTTATTTCGCAAGTATCGCAAAATCATAAGCGTAAGTGCACGCTGTAAGCATACCCAGATAGACAGTCATGATCATCATGGAGTGCATACAATTGATGAAGTAAATTTTACAGCATATTGACTACATGTCATGATGCAAAGCCGTGAACTCATTGTGAATGTACAAAGAATTTGATCTCAATATGTCGTTTGCAAATGCATCGTACGTTTGGAGCACGTTGAACTCATATCGCTGTGCTCAAGTGTCCACAATTAATATCTGCAAATTTTTCGTCATATGGAAGTCATCCAATGACTTGTGTTGATGAATTCACTGGCTTAGCACTGGTAGTAGACATGCCACGCAAGCAATATGACGGCGATATGCATGTTTGTCAGTGATACATTCGATGGGCGCAACATGACGGCGATATGCGTATTTCTCAGTAATACATCCTATGACGGTGACATGCATGTTTCTAAGTGATACATTCGTTGAGCGCAATATGACGGCGATATGTATATTTTGTCAGTGATACATCCCACGAGCACAATATGATGGCAACATGCATGTTTCTCAGTAATACATTCCATGACGGCGATATGCATGTTTTCAGTGATACATTCGATGAGCGCAATATGACGGCGATATGCATATTTTTCAGTGATACATCCCATGAGCGCAATATGACCGCGATATGCGTGTTTCTCCGTGATACATCCTATGACGGCGATATGCATATTTCTAAGTGATACATTCGTTGAGCGCAATATGACGGCAATATGTATATTTGTCAGTGATACATCCAGCGGGTACAATATGATGGCGATATGCATGTTTCTCAGTGATACATTCCATGACGGCGATATGCATGTTTTCAGTGATGCATCCCATGAGCGCAATATGACGGCCAATCCAGAATGATACAAATAGGCGAAGACACAAAGAAAGTTTGCACAAGTGTTAGAATGGCTAGGTAGGTAGCGCGCTCAGCTCTCGAATTAGAAGACGTAGGTTCAAACCGTAGGTAGCTAAAAACTTTAACTAGGCAGGAGACGTTTTAATCCATTTATCATATAGGCAGGAACATAAATAAAGCACATGGATATGAAAATCCTACCAGATTTTTTTAATCGACATTTTTGGAGTTTTTTATTTTTCACGCTATGACACTCATATGAGCTCCATATGAGTACCGCATAGTTACGTCACGCCATGCCGCTAATATAAGCTCCGTATGAGCACTACAATTTCTTCACGCTGTGACACCCATATGAGCCCCATATGCACTCATTTATTGTTAGATATTCGTGAGCCGATTTTGCTAGTCTGATAAATTCACTGCATGCATATTCGCGTGAGAACAACTTTGATTCATTTGGATGTATTATTGTGAATCATCATGTGATGCAAATATGACTTCAATGGGAGTACTCATAAGGGATACAAAGCTGTGAGACTTTCTATGCCGCAGTGATGATGTACATATGATGCCAATACGAGGTACATCCGTCTATCTGGGATAGCACTTCTCCATGTGGTACAACTCACAGGACGAACTTTTATCCTCGTACGATGGTACCTCGCTTACGCGAAGCGCTTTGCTTGTAGTCACCTGGCGGACTGTTGGCGAAATACATTCAGGTATTCCCGGCCAGGACATTGCTATTTCCCAACATGGCGACAAGGCGTTTAAACACCACGAATGACCTGCTTTACCTGTTCGCCTCATAAAATAATTTGGCTATTCTTTATGCTCAAATCATTAGTAATTGTAATCCCGGTATTTATTGACAAGCATTATTATCCTCGTCGATGATCATTGATGAAATGAATGCTTTTAATAATGCATAGAATTACAACAGATGTATTAGTTTCATCCCAATCAATTATAAATATCTTTGATGAGGTGAAAAGCGAAGTAGCTTTTCTTCAGTTCTTAAAGACAGACTCCACTTTTCAGAACATGTCAATGTTCTGACCGGGTAGACATTACGTGAAGATGTACTTGCGCGCAATGTATCCCGGCCAGAATATTTTAATTTCCAAACACAGAGGACAAGCCGTAAAAAGACTTTGCGATCTTCCCGGTTTGTTCCATGGGAGGGCCCGGTCGGTTAAATCAGACAAGGCAAGTCTGGTCAGGGCCGGGCACAAAGTAGGGAGTGCCCAGTCACATTTCTGCACGGGGTAGATGATCGGCTACCTCTTGATCCGATGATTTATTCACTGCAAATATTTTCCGTCTCATAATTTGTTTTCATTGTATACAAATGATTCGTGACATTTTTCGTGCTGAAGGTCATGGCCGAATGCGAGGTACTGCTTTGGGAAATGACAAAATTCAATACAAGGAATGAGCGCCACCCCCATAGAAGTTGCCTACGCAACACCAGGATTATCTCGTCGTTGCGAAGCCAAATATGAAATGTACAACGTAACAAAAGTGTGCGTGCCCAGACTTGTGGACAACAAGTAGATGCATACCAGCAGCGAGAAGCCGCGTGGTATGGAGCTGTGGAGCATTGAAACAGAGAGGAGCCTCTCGCGTTGAGACGAGCCACCTGCCGACAGATGTTTGGGTCTTTCGGGTAGGGTAGCGAAAAAAGGAGAGAAAGAGAGAAACAGATAGGGAAGCCTGTAGGAGCAAACGGACCGAGCGAAAAGAAGCGGTGTTTTTGGGACCCTAACGTTCAACGACTTCGTCGTCTTGCATCTTTGCTCCTTTTTCCTTTTTTGCCCCTTCTTTCTTCACGTTTCGCTCTTTCTCTATCCCCCTTCATGCGGAATACTTTTTTTGCAGTTTGCAACGAGAATTTTATCGCGCAACGCACAACCGATCAAGGTGCAGACCGTATAATCGACTGAGCTACAAAACGCCACAATTGGCTTCACCTGTCGTTCGATTTTACTAGGAAGGTCGTCGCCAATATGTATTTTTCATTGCCGCAAGAAATCACGACTGTTGAAAAACGACAGCAGGGCCTTTGGGTGCAATTAAATTCACATTCTGATCGAAGATCACGATAATGCCACACACGATACGAGAGACAAGTGGAATTGGACAGGCGAGCGAAGTGTGCTGTTCCCTGTTATTTCTATTGGGGCCACTTTTTTCCACAACCACCAAGTGTATTATTAGTCTCGCGTTTGTCCAACTTCGAAATGAACCTTATTCGGAAGTGTCTAGTAGAAAAAGTTCGCAACGCAAAGAAGAATGTATCCCTTGAAGTCGTAGCCAGTTTTGAATAATACGTTTGGTAACACGCTTCAATGCGGATTCCGAGTAGCAGAAGAAGAAGCGTTTGGAGGATAACGTGCAACAACCAAACGTGAGGCGGCATAAGACGTAATTGGTCCAGTCACGCAAACGTGCGGCTTCCTCTTTACCCGTGTTTTTCTTCACTTCATTTTTCGACTCTCTTCCCGGCTTCTTTTTACCGCAGCGTCCTGACTTTTTATTTCGCCGCTTCCGGGTGATGACCAGAGTGATACCATAAGAGGATGAGTCTGGTCGTTTGCAAGATGTCGCAATTTTCACCCGGTCTCTATTTTCGAACGCGGCCAACGCACCTGTCGCTTGGTCATTGCCGTAGTGCACGGCGGGTTCAAGGAAGTGCATGGGGGAAGGTAAACAAGACCCAACCATCGCATGCAGTCAGAGTCCTCGTAAAAAAACGTCATGATCCTTTTGTCTTCGAACTCGTTGCTTTTTTGCGTGACTCTGCATTATGCAAACGTCAGAGAAGACGTGTTTTGCGTAAAGTTAAGGAGATACGTCGACATTGTGCTTTTCATTAGCATTAACTCTTCGTGGCCACACGTGCTGGCTATAACGCGCTGGGCACAGGGGGTCGCAATGACCCCAGCGATTTCAAACGATTGCCGCGTCAACCGTATCGTTCCGAATGACTCAGAAAAATGCAGGATATTAGTTTGAACATTCTAGAACGTGGCATTCGCGGTATTATATTTTTATCGAATTTTAAAATGGTGGAAAAAAATCACCAAGCGGTCAATGCCTAAAAGTCCCTTTTACTGACAAAAAATCATAACTCTTGCGATTTTAAATTTCTTTTCAGAAAACTTTAGGATGATACTCTTAAGATATGATAGTTTGAGGAAAAAAATAGCTTCATAGTGGGAAATAGTTCAAGGCAGAAATAGCTCCACGTTCGACCCTAGTATGTACTTACAAAGGATACACCAAAGCATCGTTAGAAGGCAGGCCAGTCGCCTTAGCCATCAACAACTTATGATAGTAATTTTGACGTGAATTTGCGCTTGGGGTCATTTTGACCCCGCGTGTCCGCGGAGGGTTAAAGGTGGAGGGCTCTATACAGGACAAAATAGGTAGTTCGGTAGGCTGTTCGTCAACAATCGTATCGCTTAGCCTCAACGATATATTATTTTATCGCTTTAGTATCTTCAGCTACGTGTTCTTATTGGTAATTTCTCTCGATCGCTGATCTATCTCTCTCAGTGTTACACTTTCACTTTCACCGCCCGCGCGATCGCTCGCAGGCGTCCTTTCCCCTAGCATATACATGGCGTCAGGGACCTCTCGAGAGGAACAAAGAAGCGGGAAGAACGCGTGTAAAACTACGACGCAGTAAGAGGTAAATAGAGAGGGAGGGAGAGAGAGGATGCAGAGAGGAGTGCGGAGAGCCTCGTCGGAGAAACGACGCAGTCTCTTCGCAGTCTAGCCACATCCCCTCCACACACACACACACACACACACACACACACACACACACACACACACACACACACACACACACACACACACACACACACACACACACTATGATGTGATCCTGCTCTCGGCTGCGTCTCGAGCTTATAAACTATACCCACGTGCCAGAGCTCTATCTCGCAGTCGGACTTTCACCTACCGGAAGTACACCTACAGCTCCTCCTTCAACGTCTAACGGTTTCTCATGGCTGATTACATGCCATTCTATTTTTGCATTAAACTACGTCGTTTCTCACTACGTTTCTAAATGGCAAAATGGACGCCCATACAATGGGGGCCGCGCGATTTTTTTCCGAAACCCCGAATCATTCTTCGAAATTGCGTTCGCGGAGATTGTAGATACTTGAAGGCGAAATGCTGTCTCTCGTATCGTAGATTTGATGGGAGAATCAATAGTTTTTATTTTTTTAAAATTATATACATTGCTATACAGTCTTTGGTTTTTGACGTACAGGTAAACTTTTAAAACTAAACTCATCTTATCTTTGTACATGTGTTGAACTTTTGGCTGGGGTGTCAGCATCTCTAAGTTTAATAAAAAAATTTCTATGGAATATGATAAAATGCATCTGAGTTTTGTAAACAATTTTCTTATGTATGAGTTTTGCGTGGAAAAGTGTAATATTGGCTATGAAAAAAAACCACGCTTATAGTAATTCTTATAAATGGTAAAACAACAAGATGATTTTACTAGGGTGAGTTATTCGTATATTAGGGCTAATTTAAGGGGAGATATACACCTAGGAGCCGGAAAAAAGGTCATTTTTGTGCATTTTTTTCAAGGAAAACTATTTGAAATTTCGGATTGGGGTTTTATTTATCTAAAAGTATATACATTCAAAAATATGTTTACTTTTCTTTATTTAAAAACATCAAAAATATACAAGGATATTGTATGATCCTTGGAGCGTCGTAAAAAAATCTGCGTATACGGTACCCACTGGCGTTTCTTCAAAAATCATCTGAAAAAAAACCAAATAGATTTTTAAATTAGATACTATAATCTAGTACTTGTCATAGCCGATTTTGAATATATCGATTTATGACAAAATGGCCCACGTTTGAACATAAATAGTGATTTTTGGGCTAAAAATTAGTTATTATTTTGCCTATAAAAGAAAAACTAAGTAACGGAAAAAAAATCCTGTGACAAGTACTAGATAATGGTGTATAGAGTAACCACAAAAAACCTCAAGGCAATCGGTTCATTGGTTTTCGAGAAAATTTGGGTGCGGATTTGTAAAACGTGGTTTTGAGAAAAACGCGTTTGAAAATTTGGGAATGAATAAATCATCAAATTTGTCAACTTACATGGAATCATCGATACCAGGCCCTGGACGATAGTGTAGGTCTTCTACGGTCGACGGAATGTTCATAGCTTCTTAATCCTCGACCTCGACCATCTAGGTGTATATCTCTCGTTAAGGTAAGCATTTCTTATGTCATAATGTGTGTTTATTAGGTAGAAAAATATATCTAATTATTTATGTTTATTTTTCCTATTGGAGATCTTATCGGTCTTCAGATAAGAGTCGAGCTCTCATCCATATGTTTTCACTCTGTTAAGTTTTGTTAAAAAATTTTATCGTTTCCTTCTCTTCCGTTTTCGATGAGGTCGGGTCTCCTGTATACTCAACCCTGGCCGTAGCTCGGGTATATGTAGGGCAGTGGGATCTAACCAAAAGTATTTTTGGTCTAGTCTATGGTCGTCATTTTTGTCAACGTTTGGTATAGTCATATCATATATGAAATTTTGTCTATCCATAGTCAAATTCGAATGTATGATGAGGGACAGAACGGTTGAGAGGCAGCGAGTTTAAATGCGTTTTTTTTCGAAACTATTCTTTTCAAATCGGCCACATTATCTCGATAAACAACTGGCCGATGGAGCTCAGATTTGGCATACACCTTCAGAAGACAGTTTTTCAACGTTGGTAGCAGAATTGAGTCGAAATGGAATTTTTAAATATATATAACTCGTAGAATAGTCAGAAAATAGGGAAAAGTGATAATCAACGTTCAGCATGCCGCCATTTTGGAAAAAATATTATTTTGCTGAATCTGGTACCGAACATCGCAACACTCATACGGATTAAGAATGTGTTTGGTTTTTTGAGATTCATGCAACGACCACAACACTGGTCGCCAATTGGGGAGCGTTTTCCGTGCACCGTTGTAAACAAACGGACAAAAGTACATGATAATTATTTTTTGAAATTTGTACATATTCTTAAAGGATCAATAAACATGGGTATTTTCTTATTAGTCATTTTATTCCAAAGATCACCTCCAAAACAGCGCTCTAGACGACAATACTGCCTTAAGGGGTTATGCCTAGCTGTGACCGTCGAAAACAGCTCATTTTTAGGATTTTCTAACAGAAAATCGTGATGATAAATTTCTACGAAAATTCGGTATTTGAAAAAGTATCATCTGAAGAACACTGTAATTTTTTCGTGTGAAAATATTCAATTATAATCGGTTTACAGTAGATGCCCGAGAAGCACCTCTCGGAAATGTCTTTTGCGGTGAGCAAAACCCTTCTGAACCAGGTTATCTGATATAAAAGATCAAAGAGATTTCATTAGCATATTAACTTATTTTATGATTAATCGAAGGAAATTTCCGAAATTACAAATTTAACAAAAATGGCGCGTGTCCAATGTGAGTCTTGACTTTTGCGAAACAAAATGGGCATTGTTGGTTTTTCACATAGAAACTATGCATCTGAAAAAATCGTTCGATCAAATACTATATTTTTACATCTAGAAAAAGCCCTGAAATTTTCAAAAACATCGGTGCAGTAGTTTTCGAGATATTGTGCCCATCGACTTTGAAAGCGTATACTTTCGTGACAAAAGCGTTTTAAGGCGTTACCCCCACTTGTAGCGCAAAAAAGGCCTTTTTCATGAATTTTTTTAAAGAAAACTACAAAACTTTTTTAATCGATCAATATACCGTCTTAAAGAACACATCTTGAAGAACTTTCAGTCATTTTTTTATTGAAAAATATTACATTGTTTAGTGGCAAATGGCCGTCAATGAAATAATGTTTTTATATACACGGTTTGCGGTGACCAACATTGCGGCGAAGTGGATCATCTGAAAAAAAAATGCGGTTGGATTTAGTCAAATATAAGTATAAACTAGTCTTTAATCGAAGGATTTAAAAAAATATTCATTTTTCACAAAATGGCGGACAGTCAAAGTTAATGGTTCGATTTTAACGAAAAAATCGAACGATTGAAGACTACATTTTAATGTATTAAATAAGCCTGCAAAATTTCAAGAAGATCGGTTCATTAGTGTTCGAGTAATCTTGGTCACCGACTTCAGAAATGCCATTTTGAGAAAAACGCGTTTAAAGTTTCAATTTCAGTTTACACGAAGAAAATATTTTTTTTTGTAAACTTACATAGAGTCATCTATTCCGGGCCCATACAGAAGTGTGGGCCCGGATACTTATACTTCATAAAAATGCAATAAAAAAAATCGATTTTTTCAAAATCGCAAGTGGGGCTAACCCCTTAAGTTTCGAACGACTGCGAGCGTTCCGACGGCTGTCAACATAACAGCCCATAACTCTGTCAATTTTGATCCGATCACCTTGAAAATTTTCAGAGAACATTGACAAGATGATATACCGTCAAAATATATTAGTTTTGAAAAAGGTGGTTTTTCGACATTTACAACTCGGCGTAACCCCTTAAACGAGGCGGCATTTCCCAAAGCGGCAGATTAATGTAATCTCGAGTGTACCTAATTGAAGCATTGGCGAAAAGTACCTGGTTTTTATTTCGGATTATTTGAAACGTTGGGTATCACGGCCTTCTGGTGTGCGTGAATCCTCTTGTATTATTCCGATTTATGCGCGACGTATTTCTTGGATGGTCAGCGTAAAGTGACATTTATTTTCTTGCCTACGCGCTTGGCCACGAGCCTCGACAATCTTTGCGGAATAAAATAAGGGGGATGAGGGCAGCCGGACGAGCGCCGAGGCCCTCGTTCTGTGGGAGCACGAAGCGACTTGTTCCTCGAGTCCCTTTTTCGAAGATCGCGAGACTCGAAGGAACAAGAACAAGGAAGAGGCGAGAGAGAGAGAGAGAGAGAGAGAGAGAGAGAGAGAGAGAGAGATGCGTCGGCACGGGGTTATACAGCTAACAGGAGAAAACGAGGGCCCAGCCCCCTTTTGCCCTGCTTCCTTCAGTCGCCCGAAAGATTCGAGGCTGAAGAGCACGCGACTACCAGACGGCAGGTGTGCAAGATTGTTGCACCCGCGGCAGATGGTGCCCGCGCTTATACCATGCGTTCCTTCATTTATCGTTTTCTCCGTGCGTCCTCGCGTCGTTTCCTCTTCATCTTATCCTAGCCCTGCCGCTCCGTCAACCGGATGCACCCAGGTCGTGTTTTCGGAGCAATGAAATATACGAAAAGGCGTATCTCAAATACCCACTCGCCGCTTCAGGTCGTAAAGATATGACTATTCCACCGCAAAGGGTAAAAACGAGCTACACTCTAGGTGACGTGCATGCTTATAGTTATATATTTTTTGTTGTCCGATTTGTGCTACTTTGACGAAAGGGTATTTACTCCTAATTATACGATTTTATACATTGCGTATACCTAATTATACGTAGTGACCTGGGTAGGAATTTCTTAGGGTTAGCCACCAACACCAATTACAAAACCGGGTTGCGAAATTTGCAATAAAAAAGTAATGCATTATTCATTACTTTTTTAATGGGTAATGAAAAAATATGTCATTTCCGTTACTCATTACATTATATTTTGTAATGTAAAGAATTTCCGTTACTCATTACATTGGATTTCGTAATGTAGAAAATGTCCATTACCCATTACATTATATTTTGTATTGTAAAAAAATTCCATTGCTCATTACGGTGGAATTTGTAATGTGAAACATTTTCATTACAAAATGCAATCTAATGTGCAATGACAAAAAATTTCATTGCACATTACATTGTAATGGGTACTGGAATTTTTTACATTACAAAATTTAATGTAATGTGTAATAGAATTTTTTTACATTACATAATATAAGGTAGTGAGTAATGGAATTTGTTCACATTACTAATGTAATATAAAAAATCTCCATTACTTATTACAAGGTAATATGGATTATTATTCCATTCCCATGGGGTGAGATCGACCCAGTGCAAAAACTGCTGCCCCTAATGGGAAACGAATAATAATCCTCATTACATCGTAATGAGTAATAGAGATTCTTTTACATTGTATTCCATTAGTAGTGTGAAAAAATTCCATTATTCATTACATTGGACTTTGTGATGTAAAGAAAATCCATTGCTCATTATATTGGACTTTGTAATGTAAAAAAATTCCATTACCCATTACATTGGACTTTGTAATGGAAATATTTCACATTACAAAATGTAATGTAATGAGGACTGGACATTTTTCACATTACAAGATTTTATTCACTGAATAATGGAATTTTTTTTTTACATTACAAAATCCAATGTAATGAGTAATGGAAATCTGTTATATTACTGAATGTAATGTAACGAGTATGCATTACAAAATGCATACTCGTTGCATTTTGTAATGCATTACAAAAAGTAATGCATTATTTGCAGCCCTGTTACGAACATCCTGATTCTGCTTGGATCGGGCCGGAAGTATTTAGGCCCCAAATTAGGCAATAATAAAATGGTCCTACTAAGGCCGTCCCTGATAAGTCCATACCAAGGCTTTCCCTGATGAAGCCCTATTAAGGCTTTCCCTGATAAGGCCCTATGCAGGCTTTCCCAGGTGAGGCCCTACTAAGGCTTTCCCTGATGAGGCCATAAACATGCTTGCCCTATAACTGCCTCAGCAGTCGATAGATGCACATAACCTCTTCTTTTCTACATGGAAACTTTGATTCGGCAGCATCGTAGCTTTGGAGTTTCGATGTATTCCTGAATTCCACAAAAAAGGTGTTATGGACTGTCGCGACAGAAAACGTTATGCAACTCGAATACGTGTTAGAAGATTTCGGCAGCTTTGTAAATCTCAGAGCACAGATCAAAGTTTCATCATCGTGGAAACAAGGTATGCATAACCTAACCGTGTTTAACATGTTATTTATACGTTCAAGGTATCGGGGGCGGATCAATCATATGCATAACGCTCAATGAAGGCCTTACTGCACGTGTATAAAAATCAACTATAGCACGATGTTTATATCATAGGACTCATCATAACAAAACATTCTAACACCGACAGCGCAGCTTCGATCTGTACGAAAGATTTTGAGCAAGCCGTAGGAAACGTGATTAACAATGGCAAGGATTGGGAAGGCGACCGCACGATTCGGAATAAAAATACTACAACATGAAACTGGCTCGGCACCGTACAATTATATTACTCAAAGTAATATAACTATGAAGTACTATAAACTTAAAGTATAATAGTATAGTATAATTATACCGTGCAATTACATTACTTAAGTAATTTACTGCAATTATTAAAGTAATATAATTTCATTTTTTGCAACCAAGTTTAATTTAAAAATATGTTGACAAATATATACTGGGATTTGAAATTGATTGTAGAGTCCGTATGTGTCCTGGCTACGGCAGGGACCCGGCTGGAAATTTGTTCAGACTAGCCAGATTTATGATCAGGCCGTGATCAGGGAGCTGTGTGGCTATCCGGATTACGGGAATTTTGATTCGGCCGTGAGCCTGCCGTGAACAGGCAGCCACAAGTCAGGCAAACTTATGGCAAACGTGAAAATGGCTATAATGTGGTTTGCCTTATCAGTGCCCTAATATGTCTCTATTGGGAGGCTCATGCATGGCAGTGCTCAGGCTAGCGCTAAAGTAGTGGCGCTAGTGTTGCTTTTAAAAACTATGAAACTTGAAAGTTTTCACGATATATAAAAAGGAGCACATAAAGTGAAAACGTTATGAATCGCAAAGAGAGGAAGCGGTATTTGACATGGCTGCGTGTTAGGAGATGTCGTTCGGAGAAAAAAGTCGACGAGTCCCGATCATTGGTACAAGTACCAGGTATGTATAATCTTACTTTTTTCAACTTTTACAAACTTTATGAATTTTTATACACTTGGGTATAGAATAATATGAATATAAAATATAATTTAAAAAATATAAAAATTAGATTAAAAAATATAAAAAATATTGTTAAAAAATTAAAAAGTATAATAATATCAATATAAAATATAATTTAAAAAATGAGAATGATATACGTTGTTTTGTTTACGAAAAATTTGAATATTTACAGAAAGAGGCCCGAATGATAAAATTCAAGATCAGGAAAGTCTTGATAAAGCTACCAGCAAACAAAATCCTAATGCCAGCGGAGAGGATTCGAACACCAGCGAAGAAGATCTCCATGCCAGCGGAGAGGGTTCTAATGGCAGCGAAGAAGATCCCCATGTCAGCGGAGAGAATGTCAACCGTGGTGAAGATCTCCATGTCAGCGGAGAGGGTTCTAATGGCAGCGAAGAAGATCCCCATGTTTCCCCATCCCCATCCCCATGTTCAGAAACATATGTTTTGTTGTCAAACTGTTCAGATGTAACTTGGTGTTAAATATTCAATGAACAAAAAAGTTTTACGTTATTCGTTCTGTATATTTTCTATAATACATCCGATGAGGCAGCCGTATACACGCCATCGTAAGGTCCCAGGATAGCGGCCCAATCAGGCTGCAAGATCCCGCCGCTATCAGGAACAGCGTTACATTTTTGTTCACGCCCTGATCAGGTTGCCATACTAGCGCCATATAACGGCAGTCAGGCAACCTGATCCGAGCGTCATTAATTAGCGCCGTAACTAAATTTCCAGCCGGGGAGTATTATGATAACTTAATCAGGCAATATTATAAACGCCTGGACAGGTAACCCGATAGCAGCCTGATTAGGAAACCCGATAAGCGCCCGATTTGGCAACCCGATAAGGGCCTGTACATGCAGCCTGATAAGGGCTTCGTCAGACAACCAGGTAAGGCCTATATGTGACACAACTTTACATTTTCTACCAGGGCAGTCAGGAAACCCGAACGCGCTCTGAATCGGGCCCCATCAAAATTTCTACGCGGGTATCCACCGCGGCTATGCCTGCGCTGAAATACTCTCGATGGCAAAACGACCCTCAATTCTATATAAGTATCTTTATAGCGGGATTGGTCGAAGAAGTCGGCTTTTCCGATTTTTTGTGTATTAGATTATATTCTTTGTATTTCGTGAAGAAGATACGTTCTTAAGAGGTTACCCCCACTTGCGATTTTGAAAAAACCGATTTTTTTTTTCATTGCATTTTTTTGAAGTATAAGTATCCGGGCCCATACTTCTGTATGGGCCCGGAATAGATGACTCTATGTAAGTTTACAAAAAAAAAATATTTTCTTCGTGTAAACTGAAATTGAAACTTTAAACGCGTTTTTCTTAAAATGGCATTTCTGAAGTCGGTGACCAAGATTACTCGAACACTAATGAACCGATCTTCTTGAAATTTTGCAGGCTTATTTAATACATAAAAATGTAGTCTTTAATCGTTCGATTTTTTTTCGTTAAAATCGAACCATTAACTTTGACTGTCCGCCATTTTGTGAAAAATGAATATTTTTTAAAATCCTTCGATTAAAGACTAGTTTATACTTATATTTGACTAAATCCATCCGCATTTTTTTTTCAGATGATCCACTTCGCCGCAATGTTGGTCACCGCAAACCGTGTATATAAAAACATTATTTCATTGACGGCCATTTGCCACTAAACAATGTAATATTTTTCAATAAAAAAATGACTGAAAGTTCCTTAAGATGTGTTCTTTAAGATGGTATATTGATCGATTAAAAAAGTTTTGTAGTTTTATTTTAAAAAATTCATGAAAAAGGCCTTTTTTGCGCTACAAGTAGGGGTAACGCCTTAAGCATACGTAGAACTTATTTCGAGTACATTTTTATTTTAAAAATTAATAATCAACTTCGTTATTAAAGGTATAATAGAGTCTTTGTATAAAAAATGTGATCCAGCGGCCGGATCGGCGACTTGATAATGGTTGGTTTAAAAAAAAAGTTTTGTAATCTCTGTAAATGTACTTCTTGTTGTACGTAGCCGTCCTTTGAAAAAAAAAATCAAAAAATAACGGGCGTTGAGAAAAAGTGTAATTTTGGCGATGTTCGGGGGCTTAAGAAATATTTAATTAAAAAAGACAACGGTTGCGTTTAACGACAGCTACGGCAATTATGGAAATATTGTTTTTTTTTATATTCAACATCGGACAATTATAGCTAGGGTTATAATTCCGGCCAGGTTGAGAAAAGTCATTTCGAGAAAAACGCGATTGCAAGTTTTTCGTATACGTATTTACGATTTCGTTGTGCTACCTGCTTAGTTATTGTTCGATATTTTAACTGAAACATTTTTTCACTTATTCTTGAATATGTATACTTTGAGAAAATGCAAAAGAATCGATCTTTTTTACTCTTCACAGTGATGGCCTGTGACGTGCACCGTCTTTGGTTAGCTCTTTGCATATTTTTATCATAAGGGTGTGGTACACTGCATTTGCATATTTTTATCATAAGGGTCCGCTGCATCTCAGTATGTGGGATTTTAACACACGAAATCCCATTTAACCCATAAAAAATGTCAGATATATCTCTCACACTCATATGCCCCGTGGTACATCCCAACTAGAACTGTTGCTATGGGACAGACTGGAGCTGCATCCGGCATGGAGTATTCCGTACCACGGCACGGTACAGGCCACCGGATCAGGGCTTAACCGGGTGTGAAACGCTTTTTTGCATCCGGCCATGACGCGGATGCCGGTAACGTAAACTGATCAGTATACACTTTCAGGCCCTGATCCAATTGCCGTATCGATGCCTGAAATGAAAAATAGAAAAAAATAAAAAATTACGAATAAAAAATTCTGGTAGTACTTTTTTCCCCATATGCTTTATTTATGATCCTGCCTATATGATAATTGCAATAAAATGTATCCTGCCTCGTTAAAGTTCATTTGCTTGTTCACTCGTTGATTTGTTCATTAACTTCCGCTCGTTTGTTTTTTACCGTGATCTTTGTTATGTTTGTTCTTTGTAACTGTAATTAACCCCATAGCGTAATGTCAATTAGTGTAAATCGTCTTCCATACGTCAAGCCGCGTTTCTATGAAAGATCCATCGACGTCGAAATGCATTCGTCTTCGTGTTCTAAACGAAGAAGCATGGGGACCCTGCAGTTTTATTATACAGGATGAGGCACATAAAGTGTTACAGAGCAATAGCACTCAAACTATTGATCATATCCAAAAATGTTTCAGACAAAAGATTCAGTGTTCGAGAAGGCCGTCATACTGGACCACCCTATTTTTTATTGGTGGAGGCGCTGAAGCTACGTGAAGGTCAACTCCACTTTTTTAAATGGAATGTTACATTTTTTTTTCAACCATTTCGTGGAGCACCTTAAGCCGCATAAAAATCACTACCAAATATTTGGTAGTGATCCGAGATATTTAGATTTGTATAATCGATACTGTCCTTGAATGACCTTGAACGACTAACCCCCTGATGTTTTTTACGCGGCTTGAGGTGCTCCACAAGATGGTTGAAAAAAGTGTACCATTCCATTTAAAAAAGTGGAGTTGACCTTGACGTAGCTTCAGCGCCTCCACCGATAAAAAAAATAGCGTGGTCCAGTATGACGGCCGTCTCAAGCACTGAAACTTTTGTCTGAAACATTTTTGGATATGATCAATAGTTTGGGTGCTATTGCTTTGTAACACTTCATGTGCCTCACCCTGTCTATGTAGTGATATGCAGATGCGTTGTAGTTTGGATCGTTCTAATGCAACGGAATTTTTTTTTTTATTACTCCAATTTTTCTTCGTTCGTTTTCGATCCCGAAAACCACTCGAACGTTCTTACGTGGGTATCGTTGCAAGAGTTCCACGACCTCAATTGGTAAAAAAAGCCTATGGATCATAATAAAAGTATAGAAATGAAGATAATGGAGAAAAATCGTTGGTTTTCAACGATTCGAACTTCGACGTCATGATAACATATGCAGTTGGCTGTAAAGGCGAGTTCGACGGGCAATCACGGCATGAAGGGTCACCCCGCGTATAAACGTGTCGACGATCACGTAGAACAAAAATGGTCGAGAGTACCCTAGTAGCACTCGCATTCCAACTGCATGCGTTGGCACTACACGCAAGCTGTAAACGCAAGTGTGTCCGTGCGTCGCCTCTTTCCTAGTCGTTTCTCTCTCTCTCTCTCTCTCTCTCTCTCTCTCCCCCCCCCCCTCTCTCTCTCTCTCTCTCTCCAATCGTCACATCGCATTTGTTGGGACGAAACGAAGAGAGGACTCGCGGCTTTTCACACCGAGGGGATATTCTCGGCTTCATTATTCGGGCCAGGTAGCACCGATTTAGCAAGCCAACCAAGAGTTCGTCCGTATTTACGCTTTACACGCAGAGTGATTGCGGTAGTCGTCGTGGCGTGTACGTTGCAAGGCGCCTTGATGACGCCCACGACGCGCGACCAGCTAGACGATAATAGGCTTCACGACAATTAGGGTTAACAAAGCATAGGATGCAGTAGTGATAAAAATTCTACGTTTATCACGCAATACGAATTCACCTTTGACAAACCTCAATTTCATATTGATGATCTTTGCGGATGTATGGTGAACGTAATAGCTACGACAATCAATGTATTTGTATCTCCGGTGCTTTGCGAGCACGACATTTCTTTGAGACAAAAAGATTATTGATACCTTGACGCCGGCGCCTACCACCGCTGGCTCGTGGTTTTGAGGTTTCCATCGTTGAACTCCAACGAAAATACATTTTCTTCGTATTGCCAATTTTTTGGGCACACTAGGGCTACGAAAATAACTGAAACATTTTTGAGGATCCTTGTTAAAAATGTATAACCAAAGCCGGAAAAAAAAAAGATTTTAGATAATGGTAAAAATAAAAAAAGGAGGAAAATCAAGAAGAATTTTCGTCGCATTCCAACGATGCAAACTTCAGCATCATTGGTGGCTCACACTGCCACGCCGGACAGCGCGTACCACCAATATGTACTATAGTTCGTTAAATACATTTTGGTGAATAGACAATATTGCCATATTATTAAAAATTAGTTCACTTATTGATCATTTCAAGAATTTGAGGTATATTTATTGAAATGAAGTATGATTTATTTAATGGTGATTCAATAATTACAAATATCACTTATGATTAGTTATACGGTGATTGTTATTTGTGATGGGTAATTACTGATTTGTTTAGATGCAACTTTTTTAACCATTTCAACAATTTAAAGTGTATTTATTGAATTGAAGTATAATTTATTCAATTTGAATTCAATAATTATAATTATAACTTATGATTAATTATACGGTAATTGTTATTTGTAATAAGTGATTACTTATTTGTTTTGATTCAACTTTTCGATTTTTTGTTTTTATATAGTTTTTATATAGTTTTGATTCAACTATATTGAAATAAAGTAGAATTTATTCAATTTCAATTCAACAATTATAACTACAACGTATGATTAATTATAAAGTAATAGTGATTTCTAATAAGTAGGTACCTAATTGTTAAATACTATTGTTGAATATTTCAAAAATGTTCAATACATTTATTGAAATAAAGTAGGATTCATTCAATTTCAATTCAATAAGTATGAATACAACTTATAATTAATTATACGGTATCTGTTATTTGTAATAAGTAATTACTTATTTGTTGTTATGCAGTTTTTCAAAATATGTCAAACATAGTGCTGGCCAACTTTCACGAAAAAGGGCAAAACGGCCTTGCACTTTCAGCTTTCTTTATGGCACCATTTCCATTACATTCTAAAACAAAGCTATTATAAACGCAATCACTCAGCCGATAACGAGTTATAATCTCTTACTGATTACGAGAAAGTAGCACCGCCCGGTAAAGCAAAGCACTACTGACGAAGACACCATATGGCGAGAAACGCAAATTGCAATAGTGTTGCAATTGGTCCCTCATTCATGCATGTATATACGTAGTTTCCTAAGAATCGAAAGTGCATTTATGCAGAGCATAATAAAAACTGGGGATCTCGAGCACGCGCCAGCGTGTGTACGTATGTCCCGTTTTTCATTTTTCACATATATACATACATACATACATACATACATACATACATACACACACACACACACACACACACACACACACACACACACACACACACACACATATATATATATATATATATATATACACAGGGTGTCCCTCTTATCTCTGCCACCCGAAGTAACTCGGTAATTATCGACGTCACAAAAAAATGTTCCGGACAAAAGTTGTACGATGTGATGGGGGCCATCAAATGCGACTAATTTTTTTCATTTCGGTGGCGGCGCTGACGCACAGTAAAGGTCACCTGCACTTTCTTAAATGGAATAGTACATTTTTTTCTCACCATCTTGAAGAGCACCTCAAGCCGCATAAAAAACATTAGGGGGTCAAAGTCGTTCAAGGTCATTCAAGGTCACCTATTAAAATG
This sequence comes from Ophion slaviceki, assembly GCA_944452715.1. Lineage (NCBI taxonomy): Eukaryota > Metazoa > Arthropoda > Insecta > Hymenoptera > Ichneumonidae > Ophion > Ophion slaviceki. The sequence continues at coordinate 26,518,100 of OX101786.1, read as the reverse complement.
AAATACAAATCTTAACATCTCAGATCACTACCAAATATTTGGTAATGATCCGAGATATTTGGATTTGTATCATCAATACTGACCTTGAATGACCTTGAACAACTTTGACCCCTCCCCATGTTTTTTATGCGGCTGGAGGTGCTCCACAAGATGATTGAAAAAAATATGTACCATTCCATTAAAAAAAGTGGAGGTGACCTTCACTGTGCGTGGACGCCTCCACCGAAATAAGAAAAATTGGTCGCATTTGATGGCCCCCTTCACACTGTACAACTTTTGTCTCGAACATTTTTTTGTAACGTCGATAATTAGCGAGTTATTTCGGGTGGCAGAGATAAGAGGGACAACCTGTGTATATATATTAAAGAGAGAAATATAGAGACACACAGATGTATATTTTTCTCTGTCGTACGTTCTCGCGTCGACGATTTTGCGCGGGACGAAAGTGCGAGCGCGGGCGATGAGTCACTCCCATTCATGATGCCCAACGACGAGCGAGAGAACCCAACACCGCACGTTGCGTTGCAGAGCGGCGTCAGCAACGAACCGGGGCCGCAGGCGTCGCGCTATTACGCAACGCGAGAGAAAGACCCCCTGGGAATTCTTTGCCTCAAAAATAACCGACGATAACGCCGCCACGCGTCTCTTGAGGTCTCGCCTCTTTCGTACACCGAGAGAACTTTTCTCGCATCTGACGAATGATCAACCGGCACGATCAGCCGCAATAGGTGCCAAGATGCAGACTGCAGTATCAGATTGATCGTTTCATTGGGCTGTGATTTTTTGTACTTTTCGTATAGCGAACAGAATTTTGTGCTCAAGGAAGAAAAAACCCTTTTTGTATGCGGAAGGTACGGATTCGTTTGCGCTTAAAATAAACAGTACCTGCTCGAAGATGCTATATCACAGAGTAGATAAGGCTATCTGAAATACCGAACGAAGATAATGAATATCCACCTCACGTATGATGTCCGTGTTTTATTGCTGGTGATTGTATTAAGGGGATCTATGAACTTACTATGTATACTTACATTTATTGCTGGTGATGATTGTATTAAGGGGATCTATGAACCAGATATCCGGAGTGACGTATCGTTTTTTAAATTTTGGAACTTGATAAATAAAGTCGAGTATCCATTTGGGGGACTTCATGCACCTGGCTTAAGGGCTTGCCCCAATGTAATCGTCTAAAATTAAGTAATTTTTCGGGATTTTTGGGGCTTGGAGGGACAAGTAAGAGGATAATAATATTCAAGGATGTTATTAGGCATATCTTCAAGTGAACAAAAAAAATGTATTAAAAGATTATACCAAATATTGACGCAGGAGCCATTCTCGCGAGGCATGTTGAATTTGAGATGCTCTGCGGCACGCAGTAAAACTAACGCAATTTGAATTTGGAAAAAAAATCGATCAATTTACTTGAGTATAGGTAGAGAAATGCGTAGGGGATTTTGAAAATATGAATTTTTGTGTAATTGGCCAGCATTTAAGGGGTCTTCTCACTTTAGACGCTAAAAAAGGCTATTTTCATGAATTTCTTGATAGGTTTATATTATAGATATTGATATAAAAGTTGTTACACTTGATAAATACACTTTTGAAATACATTTAAAAAAATTATTCAAGTTACTATTTATAGACGAAAATGGTAGTTAAAAAAATGTCCTAAAAAATTGTAGATCTGTGCTATTGATGAAATCTCGGAGATAGATCATCCAAAACAAAAAAATCAAACGGTTTTAGATTCATTACGTTAATGGCTGTAGCACATATCATACGATTTTTTATATATGCAGCAATAACTAAATGGCGGACATTTTTCGAAAAAAACAAAAAAAATGTTGTAAAGAGTATGTGGTTAAAATTTCTTAAGGATCGGTTCAGTAGTTTCGAAGATTTTATCAACAAGCCGTCGAAAAACGTTGTTTCGAGAAAAACGCGTTTAAAGTTTGTTTGGGTTACATAAATACATGAAAAAAATGTTTAAATGTATTTCGAAAGTGTATTCATTAAGTGTAACAACTTTTGTATCAATATCCATAATAGAAAACCTATCAAAAAAATCCATGAAAATAGCTTTTTTCCGCGTCTGAAGTGAGAAGACCCCTTAAAGTAAAAACTCAATTTTCGACAGAAAAAAGAACAATCGTTTTTTAATCATTAATGTTATAATAAACTCATGGAAAATCCCGTACGTATTTCTCTTCGGAATTTTCCTTCAAATTTGTGCTCGAAATTTGGAGTGCAAAGAATGGAAATTATTGCAGTTATGCTGCGTGCTGTTTTGAAAAATTGCGTTGCGAGAAAAACGGTCGACGTCTCGCACACGGACCTGCGAACCTTTGTTTTACAGGTACCAAACTTTTCTAGCCAATTAAAAAAAAAACAATTTTCTAAAATTCTACAGTGGTGTGAAACCATTTTTGAAGTATTTCCGTTCCGTGCAAAGTGACGGCACTGGAACTTTGTAAGGGTGAGAGTAATAACACTGGATCGATGCTCCAGGGCTTGCAATATAAGTACTGTGAATTGTGCCCTTTAACGGAAAACCACCATTTTTCATAATCTGCCTGACATTACATAGAAATACGCACAAGTTTTTCGAGACATTGTTCTTCATGGTAACGGCAAGCGCTTGAGATAAACGGTTTATTAAAACAAAAAATCGGTCATAACGAGAGGAGTTTTCGAGAAACCCTACGGACTTTTGTGGATCATTCAGCTTAGGAAGACAATTTGTTCATATGTTTCAAGAAAAATGTTTAAGCTCTAAGGCTCAAGATATATTCATCAGGGTGTGAAAAAAATTCAAGACGAAATATTAATATTTGACCAAGTTACCGGCGATTTAGTGACAGCAGGTAGCGCAACGTTACGTGTGTACTAAAACTTTTAATCGCGTTTTTTTCGAAACAAATTTTCTTGATCTGGCCGAAATCATAACTCTAATTACAATTGTCCCATTTTCGATTATTTTTTCATATTTTTTATTTATTTAGTGTTTTTCAAGCCCCCGAATATAAGTAAATATTTCGTCAAAATTACGCTTTTTTTAACAGCCGCCATTTTGTGAAATTGTTTTAGTCGACAAACAGCTACGTACAACGAGAACTACATCTATATAGATTATAAAACGTTTTTATCTTTATTTTTCAGACCAACCATTGTCAAGCACCTTGAAATGGGGTTATTTTAAACAGTTTTTGGAAGTTTTTTTATATGTAACTTTTTTTGAACATCCTAAATTCCAACTTTTTTTACTTTTTTTAATAGAACAATGCGTCCTTTGGCTATCAAATGTATAAGAAAGTCAAGCCCCACCACGCCTCCACAATTTTATATATATTTTTTTACGATTCAAAGTAACAAAGTAAGTTTTCTTTGACAAGGCATTGAAATGCAACTTATGTCAAAGATTAAGGACTACTTTGAAAACATTTTTATTAAAAAAATTAATATTTGATGCATTATACGTAGAATTAAATGAAAAATAACGTTTTTTACAATCAAATTGTCATTTTCACTAAGGAAACATTTTACATAAAAATATCAAGTACCTATGGTACTATTATAGGTACTTCTCAGTCTTATAATTATCATTGAGATGAAAATCGACTTTAGTAACATTATAATAAACTTGAACAACAAATTTAAATACATTTAAATGCACAAACATTTAAACCGTATTTTGGCGTTTTGTTAAAGTAGCCCCAAAAACTGTCATATCACCCTTAAAGTCAATATAATCCCGTTTTACGGTATCTATTCGATCCGGCCGTTTTACCACACTTTTTTATACAGTTTTTTTATATTCTATTATACTTCAATAACGTTATGCTTTTTAAACATTCTTAAATAAAAATTGATACGAAATGAGTTCATTGTATGCTTAATAACATACCTTTTTCCAAATCCCAAATAAATAATCTACATTTTAAAAAATCGTAAAAAATACCTTTTTTCGGCTTGTCACAGTGGTGACCTCCCTCGAGCCAATTTAAAAATCATGAATTCAAGAAAACCGCCACGACGGCCTCGCGTCCCCTAATTTCAAGTTTAACAATAAAAATCTAGTGTGTAAAATGGCAGTTCCACCGTGTCGCCAATTGCACCTTTTTCGAAGGCCCTAAAGTCGAATTTCAAGTTGACAAAAATATTTCTTTCCCGAGCGACCGGATTAGTCTCTTGTCCCGTTAAGGCGTTACCCCCACTTATAGCGCAAAAAAGACTTTGTTCATGAATTTTTTTTAAAGAAAACTGCAAAACTTTTTAAATCGATCAATATACGATCTTAAAGAACACATCTTGAAGAACTTTCAGTAATTTTTTTATTGAAAAATATTACATTGTTTAGTGGCAAATGGCCGTCAATGAAATAATGTTTTTATATACACGGTTTGCGGTGACCAACATTGCGGCGAAGTGGATCATCTGAAAAAAATGCGGATGGATTTAGTCAAATATAAGTATAAACTAGTCTTTAATCGAAGGATTTTAAAAAATATTCATTTTTCACAAAATGGCGGACAGTCAAAGTTAATGGTTCGATTTTAACGAAAACAAACGGCCGTTTTTTGGCTATAAAACGGCCATTTTTTTCGAAAAAAAAATCGACCGATTAAAGACCACATTTTTATGTATTAAATAAGCCTGCAAAATTTCAAGAAGATCGGTTCATTAGTGTTCGAGTAATCTTGGTCACCGACTTCAGAAATGCCATTTTGAGAACAACGCGTTTAAAGTTTCAATTTCAGTTTGGACGAAGAAAATATTTTTTTTTGTAAACTTACATAGAGTCATCTATTCCGGGCCCATACTTATACTTCCGCCCGGATACTTATACTTCCCGTATGGGCCCGTATGGGCCGTATGGGCCCGTATGGGCCCGGATACTTATACTTCAAAAAAATGCAATAAAAAAAATCGATTTTTTCAAAATCGCAAATGGGGGTAACCCCTTAAAGTTAGCGCAATAAAAAAATTGGAAAAACATACTAGTCTGGACTGGTATACATTTTAAGAAATGGCAAAAAAAAATTTGTACGACCTTACAACGGCTGGGATTTTCCGACCGCAGAGCCACCACGATTAACGAGTAAGGATATATATGTGTTTTTTTTTCTCAAACGAATGATCCTCGCATAGATAAAAATAAAGTAATAAAGAGAGAGAGAGTCGATTCGCCTCAACCACAAAAAAGCATGGATTCTCAGTCGCTCGCGGCCCATTCGCGTGTACGATATACATATAGAGTACACGACGACGCGACGCCCCGGCCTCGTTTGCTTTAATTGGTTCTAATTTATCCGTCGGATTCCAGCGGATTTATTCCGGTGTTACAGTCAGGCTAAAAATAGCCACGGCCAACGGCGACGACACTGAATAAGTGACGTACCGTATGTATTCCCGCCGGGTGTTTACCGGGTACACGCGTTCAAGCATATACGTATATAAATCTCTCGCTGCAGGAAGAATATTGTGCCTCCGCTACGCGGCTAATACACTCCCCCATATTGCTCTCGGTATTCGCTCAATGCTGCAACTAATCGTTGACGCATTATATACATGCATGTACGTGACTCACCGGCTTGTTTGGGGTGAACCGCTCGAGACTATGCGCAAAATTGCGGGCGCGCGATCGTTGCGGCACTTTTGCGACGATATTGCGGAAAATGAGCGTGATTCGAGGGGGAGAAATTGAGAGGGAATACTTACAAGTAGCCACCATGTTTATAACTTACGATCGATGGGTAGACGTGCAGAAAAGTGCACTTTAAGGCGTTATACGCAATTAGAAATTTAAAAAAAAAAACGATTTTTTTTAATTGCATTTTCGAAATGTACAAATATGTGAGTATATTCCCTGAAAATTTCAAAACGATTCGAACGCGTTTTTCTGAAAACGGTGTTTTCAAAGTCGGTGAGCATGATTTCTCAAAAACGGCTCAACCGATCGGTCTGCAATGTTAACACAACAGTGACTTAAAGAAATAAAAAAATATTTTTATGTATTTCGAAAGTGTATTTATTGAGGGGTGAGATGCAGTCAGAATTTTCAAAAAATCGATTTTATTTTCCATTGTCTTGAAGTATGATGTTTCGAAAATATTCCCTGAAAAATTCAAGTCAATCTGATGAATAGTTTCCGGGATATCCCACAATTAGTGAGGGGCCACGTCTATTCTCAACAAAATGATAATACTTGGGAAGGCAGAATGCTTCGAAGACAACAACAAATTGATATTTTGGAAGCTTCCACATCAGCAGAAACCCTATTGTATGGGCCAGGAATTGATGATTCGATGTAAGTAATTTTTCAATTAGTATTTCTATACATAAGTCAAGTGTAAAATTGGAAAACTCTTTCAGCAATTTTCAAAAATGTATTACTTAAAAACCATGAACTTTAGCAAAATTTTATAAAGAATACTTTCGTTTTAAAATTGCCCAAAATGATTTTAAAACATCATCCCGAAAAGCTTTAATTTTTTGAAAAATTGTTTTAACAATTGGCTATAAACAATTGAATGCTCGTCTTTTCGGCAAAAAATTGTGATATTCGGATTCAGCAGATCAAAATACATGAAAATACCGTATCCACATCGAAAAACATTGAACGCGTTTTTCTCGAAACTATGTTTTTCAAGTCGGTGACCACTATAATTCAAAAACCACTCGATGGATTTTGATGAAATTTGTGCTTATTGATAGCATTAAAAACTAGTCCTCAATCGAGGGATTGTCATTTTTGTTGAAAATGTATATATTTTTTTTAACAATAAACGAGCGATTTTTTGGTCAAAAATCGAAAGTTATCTGTCGGAAGCCGCCATTTTGTTCATTTTATAAAAAAAAGTTTCGATTAAGGACTAAATTTATTATTAAACTAATGATTAAAAATTTTTTTTTTTATTTCAGATGATCCAGTAAAATTTTATGATGATCACGCAAAGCACCACATGCCGAAGGGGGTCCGACAAAGATAGCGATATTTTTATAAATAATCAATATTTTTCTTTGCAAATTTGTACAAGTCAAGTTGAAATATAACATAAAAAGTCTGGGTAACCACTTTTGTAAAACAAACTTAATTACCATAAAAAAAATTAAAAATGCTCGTTTTTTCACCCCTCTGACTGCATCTCACCCCTCAAGCGTAACAACTTTTATATCAATATCTATAATATAACCATTAATATCTACCAATATAATATCTACCAAACAAATGCATGAAAATAGCCTTTTTTAGCGTCTAAAGTGAGAAGACCCCTTAAGGGGTACCCCCACTTGCGATTTCGAAAAAATCGATCTTTTTTATTGCTTTTTTTTAAGTGCAATTTGAAGTGCAGTTTTTTTTTTGATGCCCGGAATAGATGACTCTATGTAAGTTTACAAAAAAAAATATTTTCTTCGTGTAAACTGAAATTGAAACTTTAAACGCGTTTTTCTCAAAATGGCATTTCTGAAGTCGGTGACCAAGATTACTCGAACACTAATGAACCGATCTTCTTGAAATTTTGCAGGCTTATTTAATACATAAAAATGTAGTCTTTAATCGTTCGATTTTTTTTCGAAAAAAATGGCCGTTTTATAGCCAAAAAACGGCCGTTTTTTTTCGTTAAAATCGAACCATTAACTTTGACTGTCCGCCAATTTGTGAAAAATGAATATTTTTTAAAATCCTTCGATTAAAGACTAGTTTATACTGATATTTGACTAAATCCATCCGCATTTTTTTTTCAGATGATCCACTTCGCCGCAATGTTGGTCACCGCAAACCGTGTATATAAAAACATTATTTCATTGACGGCCATTTGCCACTAAACAATGTAATATTTTTCAATAAAAAAATTACTAAAAGTTCTTCAAGATGTGTTCTTTAAGATGGTATATTGATCGATTAAAAAAGTCTCGTGGTTTTCTTTTAAAAAATTCACGAAAAAGGCCTTTTTTTGCGCTACAAGTGGGGGTAACACCTTAAGGATAAGCCTATTCGTTGTCTAATTATATGCATTTCTCGATCGTCTATCGCCGTTTATTACCATAAGCCCCCTATCCATGGTGTCCGCCGACAAGGGACCCACCGTTCCTCACAATCAGTACACTCTGTCCGCAAGCTAAAAACAGTGGCGGTCATCGACGCTGGTTCCGTTGCCCCGATACCCGCGAGCTTCGCGAAAACCCGTTTTCGCGTCAAGTATACATCAAAAGTTTGATTCGATCGAGGTAACATTTTGCCAAGTGTGCCAAAGCTCATCCCGCCACACCGGCTTACGAGCGAATAAATTTCCGGATAAAGTTTCACCCCGAGCGAGAGAAGAGACGGCGAAGCAATGATAATAACGAAAATGCAATCTGAAGCCCACTCACGCTAAAGGAATTGTTATAGTACCCTATTACTGCTATACTCTCGTACGAAAGAAAAAAAAAAGTAAAAAACCTCTCTCTTTTTCCTCCTTTGGAGTGCACTCTCGTAGTGGCGTGCCATCATCGCCCCCTCGCCCCCTCCCGGGTCTTCACAGAGGTCACTACCATTCCACACGTGTGTATAACGACTTGCAGGTATTTTCTGACAACGAGAACGACTTTTTCCTCCTTCTCGTTTCAGCCTCGTCTCCTCGTTCGCTTCCTTTAGCCGCTCTGCCCGTCTCACTTCGCGTCCCGGCGAAGCTCTTTGCGCGAGCGTGCTCCGAGGACGGATAGCCCCGAGGACTCTAGCGGGTTTATAAGCTCCCTCAAAGATCGTCCGCGCTCTACTCGCGCGTCTTTACTCGACTTGCCGCTAGAGGTCCAGGAGGTTATCCGAGGAGTTATGGCACAACGAAAGGGTGAGAGAAGCGTTCAGACGGTGAGATATATACAAAGGAAAAGAGAAATATAAGAGAGAATCATCTTGGTTCAAGGGTTATACGAGTGGAGAGAACGAGTTCGTATATACGAAGCGAGAAAAATGCAAGAGGATAAAGTGACGCGTCACTTTAAGGACCTCTGGCATGCGTGCGAAAGATCTCTCGCAAGCACGTTCCTTTAACATGTGATGGAAATAATACATATGTTACATGTATAGTTACGTGTGGGGAACCTCCTTGCCCAACCCGCATCGCATACACGTGTATACGCTTATGGGTATATGGGTGTACGAGGCTTTTTTTTTTCAACAGCCGCCCCATGGTACTTGAATTTTACGACTCACCTCGAGTCAAGCATGCTGCCCTTTAGCGTGGATCTCATCCATACCGTGTGATACCAAAGTTCGTTCGGTACTTTAACAGATTTTTTTTCGTTCGCCATTGACCTCACGCTTGTATATATATTTTCCGGTTATTTCACACATACACGCACGTATACAGGGTGTCCTGGTGCGGATGGATAATTCTGCAACTGTCGATAGGTCGGATCATGTCCTACTAGTAAGGTGGTACAGGGCGATAAGAGTACGCAGTTTCGCTACTGCGTCAGAAAAAAGATTTATTAAGGCGTTACCCCCACTTGTAGCGCAAAAAAGGCCTTTTTCATGAATTTTTTTAAAGAAAACTACACAACTTTTTCAATCGATCAATATACCATCTTAAAGAACACATCTTAAAGAACTTTCAGTAATTTTTTTATTGAAAAATATTACATTGTTTAGTGGCAAATGGCCGTCAATGAAATAATGTTTTTATATACACGGTTTGCGGTGACCAACATTGCGGCGAAGTGGATCATCTGAAAAAAAATGCGAATGGATTTAGTCAAATATAAGTATAAACTAGTCTTTAATCGAAGGATTTTAAAAAATATTCATTTTTCACAAAATGGCGGATAGCCAAAGTTAATGGTTCTATTTTAACGAAAAAAGACGGCCGTTTTTTGGCTATAAAACGGCCATTTTTTTTTTCGAAAAAAAAAATCGAACGAATAAAGACTACATTTTTATGTATTAAATAAGCCTGCAAAATTTCAAGAAGATCGGTTCATTAGTGTTCGAGTAATCTTGGTCACCGACTTCAGAAATGCCATTTTGAGAAAAACGCGTTTAAAGTTTCAATTTCAGTTTACACGAAGAAAATATTTTTTTTGTAAACTTACATAGAGTCATCTATTCCGGGCCCATACAGAAGTATGGGCCCGGATACTTATACTTAAAAAAAATGCAATAAAAAAAAATCGATTTTTTCATAATCGCAAGTGGGGGTAACCCCTTAAGGACAAAGGAGTTTGTCTCCCGGCGAATAAGTTTTTTTCGTATGTCGGCCTACTACGATTTTATTGACAGTTTAGAAAATTTTTTATTCAAGTTTACGCTTAAGATTTACTAAGCATTTTTCTTAATATCTAATAGGATATTTAAGTCAGGAGAAATAGGTGTTTTATATCCGACGAATAGAGTTTTTCTTAACATCTAATGGGATTGTTCATAATCCCCCAGCTGGTTTTTTTTTCGAGGAATTGTGTCATTTCGTCCGTCATTATTATCTCACTTGAACGTTTTTTTCTCACTTTATATTCTTACTTACACATAAGGGGAGGGTAGGGGTTTCCACTTTTGGAAAATCGATTTTTTGTCTTTTCTTATAGTTAAACATTTCAAGAATATAATCCCAAAATGTCAAGTCAATCAGAGGAAAATTCTCGAAGTTATTGACTATTTAGTCCTGCTCCTCTAACACTGTAGCTCCGACAGCTAAAACTTCAAACGCGTTTTTCTCGAAACCACTTTTTCAAAGTCCGTGTTCACTGCCATTTGAAAACTACATAACCGATTTATTTTAAAGTTGGTATACACTTTCTACATATAAAATACCTCCCCCCAACGGTTAGTTTGCGACTTTTTTTACATTGAGGGGATTTTCCACCCCCAAAATGGCAGAATTTTTCGTGAAAAATAGTACTTTTCACTTTACATAACCACCAAAAATTTAGAAATGAAAACAAATATTATCAAAGACCGTTGGGGGGAGGATTTGATGATACTTTGGCTAAATTTAAATGGTACTTGATTTCAGATAATTTCTAGCTGAGATACGGTGAACACCGCAAATCGTGTTTTTCCAAAGGCGTTCTTGGAAAAGCTTTGTCACCGGCTTGTTTGTGGATATTTTCGCGTACAAATTTCACGGAACGTTCGTGAAATGACACTTAACAATGTACAAAAGGTTTCGATAAATTTACTCTATCCATATTGATGAAAAAAAATCGCAAAAAAGTGTTTTTTTTCACGCTGAAACCCCTACCGTCCCCTTAAATCATTCCTCACTTTCGAGTTTGTCACTTTCGAAACGCAACACTGACACTTGTGTCAAAACATGAGCTACATGTTTTTGTGCCAAAACATGAACTACATGTTTTTGTGCCAAAAACAACAACAAACCCAAACAAACCCAAACAAACTTTATATCCGAGGGTCTTTTTGTAGCTGGTGTCATACTGAATCTAATGGACTTTGATTTTTTTGTTCCAGACAAGCTGTTGCCGAGTTGTGATGGAGCTACCTCGCCCACCTATTTTTGAGGCGTTACGTTAACCATAGTTTTTGTACTTAAAAATGAATAAAAATGAATAATTTTTTTTTATGTATTTCAAGACTTTATTTATCAAGCCCAACAACTTTTATATTCATATCTTTTATAAAATCCTCCAAAAAAATCGCGAAAATAGCCTTTTTTGTGGCTCTAAAGTGGACTGGCTCGGTAATTGATGTGAAAAATCGGCACGTAAAAAACATATTTATTGACGCCGAATAAATGCTGTAGTTACAATCACATAAAATCTGTCTTCATACGAGTAAACATTTATTAATTTCTAATAAATTATGTTCTAATGTGCCAATTTATCAGAACATATTAAATCTTTTTTCTGAGTGTGGCGAAACAGTTTGCTAATTGAAGCTAACTTCTGTTATGTTTCGACCGCCTGACAGGGTAAGCGTTTCTGACAACAAAGAAACCAAAGTGAAATAAAATGGAGAGGCTAGATAAGGTTGAAGTTTTCGTTGCAATTTCTTGTCTATTGTTGGCATTTTTAAAGCATCACAAGTACGAAACACAATTTACTTCTTTTTAAAACAACTATTAATTTCGTACGCCGGTTTACTAAGGTTGTTGTTCGAATGAAAGTAATTTCGCATCTCATCAATAAATGGCAGTAACAGTCATATTTGTTTAAAATTTGCAGGTGGTATAAGAGCACCCAGTGTTTAGGTGTGTAGGAGTACACGCGTAGTCTTATACGACTGTTGTTAAATTTTGTTGTACAAGTGTACAAAGTATACAAAAAGTATATATTTCTATATTTTTATATGTTATATATATATATATATATATATATATATATATATATATATATATATATATATATATATACACACACACACTTTGTACACTTGTACAAAGTATATTAAATATATATAGTATGTATTTTATATATATGGGACATTCCACGCCATTTCACCTATCCTGTGACCCCGACCATTTTTGGTTTTCCTGATTTTTTTTGTACGATTGTACTCCCATGAAAGGAATATCCACACCAATTTTTAGATTTTTATCTCTTCTCTTTTAGGAGTTTTAATTTTTCAAAAAATGTCGATTTCGGGAGTTTTAGAAACGTCTAAACTTTGATAACTCCTGAACTAATTGACATATCGGCAAATGTCACTATATAATTTTTTTCATTTTGAAGCATACTTTCGTTAAAAAAGATGAAAAAATTATCAATTATCTATGTAAACGTTTTTTTTTGCTTCTGAAGTAAAAACTATTGTTTTAAAAGATGATTGCATTTGCTTATTTTTTTCAAAAAATTCTCTAAAATGAAGTGACCCATTCTATGATTTTCAAGAAGAGTTTCATTGTCAGCCGATTTTTTGTTCTATTTTTTTTCTTCGAATTAATCATATTTTATTCAGAAGACTTTCATCGTACGTTTATACGTATCTAGTATACGAAATAACCTTTGGGGTGGGGGGGTTAAACAGGATTTTGGTGGACTTAGAGAATGCCGCTTGGTTCATTTCGATATCTTGATTATTTTTCTCAGAAAGTGCACTTTCAAAACGGCCGACATAGAGGCAAACGGGTACGTATGGAAAAATAGGTGAAAGTCAATGGTCCGACTTTAAAATTCTGCCAAAAATCGCAAAATAATGGTAGCACGCTGAATCAACAGGTATTTTGAAAAACACACGCTTACAAAAAGATTAAACGCAGTGTGAAGTTTCAGATCGAAGGAGAAAAAAAATGACGGGCGATTCAATTAAGTCACAATTTTTTTGACAAATACAAAGAAAAATCGATTTTAAATATGTTTTTTTAAAGTCCTTATCGATGTATTTTTAACCCCTGAATACAAGTTCACCATTAATTGCCCCCAAAACTATCAGTTTCCATTAAAAATCGTCAAAAATGTACGCAATGTTGAGCTTGCCCCTCAACTCGCTATCCGGCAAAAATGTAAAAATACGTAAACTTTAAAATGTGAGGTCAGAGAAGGAGAAACAAAGGGGTCGTTGAACCCTTAGTTTTAGTTTTTTTTCCAATATACCCATCGTGGATTTCTGATTACTTCGGAATAGAAGAATTTTCGTTTTTATTTTACTGACATTGGCGGACTGCTTGCGGGTGAAGCTGAAGAATCAGCCCTTGACATGCTTCACTCCAAGGGGTAGTTTCACCCCCGAAAAACAGATTTTCCGCCTTAAAATAAAAACTAATTATCAAACGTCAATTGATTTAGATGAACAGAAGAAAAAAAATTGTTAATGCAATATACTCTTCCGAAATTCACAACGAATAATACAACCAATTTGTTTCGCGTTCGAGCAGGAAGTATCTGTAACAGTATTCTACACCACCAGATCTAACAAGGAACATCCCTCAGGTGACACCCTCCGATTTTGTTGAAATTTGGATATGGATATAAAGCACCGAAAAGTAAGCGATACGTATTTTTTTATCGGCGGAAAAACGGGTTTGAGGGGTGAAACCACCCCTTAATATAGGGGTCGTTCACCCCTTATTTTTTTTGCAATGTTTCTATAGTGGATTTTTCATTGCTTCAGATTAGAAGAATTTTCGTTTTTGTTTCATTAAAATCGGTGCACTCCTTATGTGTGAAACTGCTGTATTACCCCTAGAGATGCCTTTTTTCGAGGGGTGGGTTCACCCCTTACACGTGGGGGACAAGTGGTATCTATCTGCGTCTGCATTGAGATAAACACCGTACGAACAATAACAAGCCAATAAAAGTTACCGTGGGAACGAGTATGCTTGTGTTTTTTTAAATTTAATACACAGATTTATATTCTTAAAAAAAGGATGGCTGTGTATTATTAAACGGTACTAAATCGCAACTATTGGTCACAATTAATATTATGTTAATGTTTTTCCCGATACTATTTCCTTTGTTTGAAAAAAAATATTCATAAAGCGAAGATTATAAGATTATAAGACGTATAAGAATAATCCCATGGATTATAAAAGAGCAACTGGTGCACGAGAGTGTGACGAAGATATAAGAGCGGAAGTGGCGGCCCGTTATGTGTGCATGTAACGAGTATTACTATACGCCGCGTATCCTCGGCGAATGAAGAGTACGAGGCAGCAGGACAAACGTACAAGCCGAAGGAACTGTATACCATGTGTGACTATATACATTTGCACTTTGAAATCCATCGGGCATTTCATTTCAAATCAATCGAGTTCGACTCGATCAAAACGTCGATTTTCATTTTTTCCCTTTAAAGGCTGATTTAAAAATTGTATTCTTCGGAACGCGATAAATATTAAATGCTTTCTACATGTCAATTGCAATTTCCATTCTATCAAGAACGACACGATCGATGTTTCATAAAAGAAACGTTTCTAAATATTCGTGACATAAAATTGAACCTTCGCACCTGCCAAAGGTATCGAACGTTTATTCCGTTTTTTCATTAAATCGATTTGGCTGCCAAAACATTGATAACACAATACGAACTTTGGCTACAGTGTTTTTTCTTCTCTACACAGCAACCAAAGTCACTTTCATACAGTAAAAGTCAAGTCAATGCCGCTCCGTAATTGTGCAACATAATCATCATTAGGCATTAGGCACCGATCAATTTGGTATAGAAATCCCCGTATCCGCGCACAGGTAAAAGTGTGCAGGGTGGTGTGATGGTGAAGGAGACGAGGGAGTAAAGAAAAATGTATTGCTCACACGTTAATCGAGAGCGTAGGTATATATGCACAAAAGAGCACTGAGAGTGATAAAAAGCGAGAGACAGAGACAGAGAGAGAGAGAGAGAGAGAGAGAGAGAGAGAGAGAGAGAGAGAGAGAGAGAGAGAGAGAGAGAGAGAGAGAGAGAGAGAGAGAGAGAGAGAGAGAGAAACGTGTCCCTCCAAGTTGCGGTACATATAAGGCATCGCGTACACCTACACGGAAAAACGGATACTATATACGATATATCAGCGGTCATGAGAACGTGTAGGCATTGCAGCGCTCCAGCTTCACCCACATACGTGCACCTATATATATATATATATACATCGTGGGAGCTCTTTATAGAGACTCACACGAAAGGAGGCGCGCTGAAGCCACAGTTTTGATATATATACATATACGTTTCGTTGTGTGTGCACTGTATATAGTATATTCTCACTTCCTCTCTCGTGGATCACGTTGAATTCATGAATGGGACTGTGTGGGTATCAATGGGCAGGCCCAACGACCCACGTACCGTATTTTGTAAATATCTATATGTGTATATTTGTCTGTGGATATGCATGTGTACGGATGTGTGCCCATATATATGTATGTATGTATGTATGTATGTGTATATATATATATATATATATATATATATATATATATATGTATGTATGTATGTATGTATGTATGTATGTATGTATGTATGTATATACACACACACACACACACACATATAATTTCATGTACGTAAGCGTACTGTGTAGCGTTTTTCTCGCTCGATGATTTTTCTTTGAAGCTGCCCAAAGAATGATAAATATCGTACATGCGGGCTGATGTAATGATGGACTACGGCTAGGTGTCAATGAATTCCCGTATGTATTTACATGTAGATTTTTTTCCTTCGTACAATCATAGTATTCGGTGGGCAATTGAAAATATGAAAGTAATAGTTTTACAACGTTAAATTATCGTTTTAGGTATATTTAAAAAATGCGCCTTATAACTACTATCATTCATGTAAAATTATTATTTAGAATATCGACGAAACAATTTTATTGGAGGAATAATAGCAGTGGGTTTAATGCCAAGAATGGGCAAAATGTTATGCGCTGATAATCGCCAACAATTTTTGTTGGCTATGGATGCAAAATTGTTTATGATGTACACTATAACTTATTTTTGCGCATCGTTGGAAACTCAACGCACACTGGTAGTTCATACGCTTTGACTACATTCCACCGATATTTCACTTTATCCTATATTATGTCTTACAACTGGGAGCTGCCAACGGAAACGTTTTTAAAATACGGCGTATCACCGATCGGAAAAAGATGTATTAAAAATCCGATGAGCGTTGGGCGCCCTGACTTTTCAAATTTAGTCTTTTAGTTTAAGGTAAAAAACTGGAGGAAAAAACCAGGCTTCACATGCCACTAAATTTCTTTCCTCATTGACGAGCTGTCTCATTGATGGACTATTCGAGGAATTTTTCCCAGCACTCTTACTGAAGTCGAGCTCTCACGCTCGGAATACCCGTCAGCACCTTTCTTTCGTCCAGTGGTTTATTTTTCTTTTTTTCTAATCGCATTACGTTATGTTTCGTGGCGGTGTATCTTTCTCGTGCCTTGAGACGACGGCCATGCGGGTTGGAATTTCGTGTTTGTGTTGCATGGACCAATGGATTACATTGGGAGAGAGGGGGAGAGAGAGAGAGAGAGAGAGAGAGAGAGAGAGGCAGACAAACAGATGGAGAGGAATTTCATTCTTGAGAAATTAAGCGTGACGTGGCGTATGGGAGGTCGCAGTGCAGGGCATTTAAAAATGACAGATGATAGAGGGAGAGAGAGAGAGAGAGAGAGAGACCGACCGCGATAGCTAAACTTAAAAGATTGAGCGCTCCCGATATCGGGCAGATTAAGTGGTTCCAATTTTTTTCAAAGCGACGGTTTTATCAATTCCATCGTTCCAATGTGAGTGGTAGGGTGAACCGACCAGTGAATGGACGAATAACGGCACTATAAGATTCCGATGGACTGTAAAATGGAAATATTATGAAAACAAATATTTCAATCGCTTTAGCACCCAAAAGATATTATTCTGACAGTAAAAAAAATGTTCGAAGTAATTGCAGCAAATAATACTGAGGGAATTGATAAATAAATAGCGAAATGACTAAATTCCCAGTGAATAGACGAAATTACGAATGGACAGTCGACCGCCAGTAAATAGGCGTTTAGTGTAGATGAACGCTGTAAAGGATAACGATTATTTTTTATCAAATGCTAGATGTGGAGATAACTGTGTTGTACAAATTAAAATATTCTTGAGAAGAGTATGTGGCCTCCACCCGGAAGCCACATACTCTTCTCATTACATAAAGAGCTGTGAAAGCCTTAAAACTAAAATATTCTTATAAATATAAGTATTTTTTTTTATTATGTCATCGTAGCTTCCTTTTGTACAGGGTCCTGCCCCTTATTACGCAAAATAACAGCAGTACGAAAATACGCAAAGCTTTTATTGCCGTGCGCAAAGCTTTATTTTACCGTGACATTCTCAAAAAACTACCAAAGTTTGTTTCGACAGAGAAATAGAAAATTAAATTTTGTCAAAACAAAAAAGAATGTAATGATTTTACGACGACACTCTATGAAATATACATTGTCTTCTCTTAAGAGTAATTAATTTTGCAATTTCCGGCAGATCAGCTAATTTTTTCACTCTGCTTTGAGAATGATCAGGCCGGAGGCCATATGTCCATTCGCTGGACAGAGGTTAGAATACAGCGCCAGTGAATAAACATGTCTATTACTGACCTGTTATTACGAATTTATTTTAAAAAATTGCAAAAAATCAAAGATTCATTCTATCTCAAGTAATGCAAATAATACTTACCCGAAAAACTTACAAAGGCTTTCGCCTTTAGAACACGCCCGTGCGGAAATTGAGTTAGGGCTGTGATCGGACCCCAATAATATTCCCCTAACTTTATTCGGGCCCTAATCTGGAAGCCACATGAGGGCCGTTAGCGGCCGGTCACACTTTGTCAACAAGGGCCCTTAAAGACGCAACGACCGGGGCCTTATAAGTTGCCTCAATGGCGCCTCATCAAAACCATTTTAGCGCCCTGAAAATGCCTCAACGGCGCCTCATCACAACCATTTCAGCGCCACAAAATATCCGTATTTGTTTTTATGTAATTGCTCATGTGCATAGGTGTGGGCGTGAGTACATGTGTATGTATGTGTACGCGCGTAGAAATGTGATTGCGGATTTGCATGTGAGCCTTTATGACAAACTGCCATGACAAAATTAATACAAAAAGTAATCCATTCTAAGGAATGGATGTGTAGTAGAAATAAAAAAAATATATGGGTCTACTGAATCACTAGAATCTATTTCCATTGAGGGATAGATCTGGAAAACAAAGACCAATTTATTTACTTATCCTACACCGTCAGATAAAGTTTATGAATGGGAAATATCAGCGAAGTCTTCAGAAGAAATAATTTTCCCTATGATGAATATTGAGCGGAAATTAGTTGCTATAAAAATGTCGAGAAAACCGGTTGGGACTGTTCACACTTATGCGCTAGCATTACTCCATGTATGAGTGAAACCATGAGTAATTGTTTATCTATGTAAAAGGTTTCTTTAATTTGATAAATAAATACTGTCTGATGTTTGCCTGCATATTTGTGTTCATCGTTGATTTTTTATTTGCTAATGCCCTTACGCTTTTTCCCAATTTGCGTTCGATAATATTATTCGATCGATGTATATAATCGATTTGAATAATTGAAATACCATCAACCATGTAGCCTAAGCTATTTATACTGGTTTATCGCTATAATAGTCAGATCTGGGCCTATTGTGGAGATCCCTACTTGTTTATCCCTATACTGGCCAAGTCTGGGCCTATTGTGGAAATCCCTACAGGTTTATCCCTATAATGGCCAAGTCTGGTCCTTTTGTGGAAATCCCTACAGGTTTATCCACATAATGGCCAAGTCGGGGCCTATTGTGGAAATCCCTACAAGTTTATCCCGATAATGGCCAAGTCTGGGCCCATTATGGAAATCCCTACTAGGGAAAGCACTAGGGAAGCCCTGAAAGGCCCTTATTTTTATTATCGATGCCCTATCAGTTTTCCGCACGGGACCTATTGTGTACAGTCGTATCGTAGTCAAGTGGCGCGGTGTGCAAGTACTACAAACTAGAAAAATTCCGTGTGACATCAAGATTCGATATTAAACTGATAAATCGATTTTACCGACACCCGTGATTTCTCTGCTAAATTATAGTGATGCGAGTATCGACAATTCATATTCTTTACTCATTTTAAGTACAAGTCAGCTTTTGGCCATTTGGAAATTCGCCCCGTGCCGACGTTTAGCTCTTCCCCACAATTTCTTCTTCCAAAAGTTTCCATATACAGGGTGTCCCTCTTATCTCTGCCTCCCGAAATAACTCGGTAATTATCGACGTCACAAAAAAATGTTTCAGACAAAAGTTGTACGGTGTAAAGGGGGCCATCAAATGCGACCAATTTTTTTTATTTCTGCGGAGGCGCTGACGCACAGTGAAGGTCACCTTCACTTTTTTTAAATGTAATGGTACATTTTTTCAACCATCTTGTGGAGCACCTCAAGCCGCATAAAAAAGATCAGGGGGTCAAAGTCGTTCAAGGTCACTCAAGGTCAGTGTAGATGATACAAATCTAAATATCTCGGATCATTATCAAAAATTTGGTGAAATATTTGGTAAATTTGGTAAAATTTGGTAATGTTGCGAGATATTTAGGTTTGTATCATCGATACTGACTTTGAATGACCTTGAACGACTTTGACCCCCGAATCTTTTTTATGCGGCTTGAGGTGCTCCACAAGATGGTGGAAAAAAAATGTACCATTCCATTTAAAAAAGTGGAGGTGACCTTCACTGTGCGTCAGCGCGTCCATCGAAATGAAAAAAATTGGTTGCATTTGATGGCCCCCTTCACACCGTACAACGTTTGTCTGGAACATTTTTTTTGACGTCGATAATTACCGAGTTATTTCGGGTGGCACAAACATGAGGGACACCTTGTATACAACGGCAATTTATACAGGATGAAAGCAAGGGCATTTTTCTCGCAGAAAACGATTTAAAAAAATATTAACAATCTTTGCCCTATTAGAATCGGAATTACCGACGTATAATAATAATAAGAATAATGTTTATTGCGATTTTTTTCAATACTTCCAAGTCCCGTGAACCACGATTTGTGCATGTGCTTTACCAAGGAGAGTGGGAGGAAAAGTGGAAGAGTGCTACAAAAGAGAGACACGCGGGAATTATACATGGGGCATACGGTAGTCACAGAGTGTCGACAATGCCACCGGAAATTGACGTTTCCATTGCATAATGGTGGACTTCCGGTTGACCGCGACACACTCGTACATAACGCAGGAATTGAGACTACCGACTGTTTGCTGACTGTAGTTGTACATAACGCCACTGAGCATAAACATATACGTGTATTTCGAGTGTGGACATCCTGTGCGTCTCCGAGGCCCCTGTCATTGTCACTCATTTTTCTTTTCTACGCAATATAATAGAGCTACCGGCTCAAAAGAGCGAATGGCGCGCCAATGGACTATGGTCATCGGTCTTCGAAGCGACGAGCAATGGAGAAGCGTAGGGAAATAGACGGAGCCTCCGTTTTTTTTACGTTTTTCCAGCTATATTGATAAATTTACATTTACGAATGAACTGTATGTAATATCATTACATTATCAGTTTTTCGTTGAATGATTTTGACGTACTGCATAGTTATTGTGTAATTATTGGGATTTAAAGATTTTCGGAACAATTGACGAAGTGTTACCATTTGATTCTAATTTATACAGTAAATTCTTTGTATTGAATGCACCCTTCAAATTTTGAAATCGATCGTCTACATCGTTTCTATGAAATTTGCAATTGACGAAACACTTTTTAACATAGAGATGCCTATGTTGTAATTGTTGTGATTTTCAAATCATTGAGCACATTATGAGACTGAGGACAAAATTGTCACAATGTACTGACTTAGTACATTATGACAATTTCGTCGCCCTTTGCAGTATGATAATTACGCATCTCTCAATGTTAAAAAGTGTTTCTTCAATTGTAAATTTTATAGAAACGAGAATTATTTTATAGAAAATTATATATATATATATATATTTAAGTACACACACAGAAAATTTCTTGTCAATCCGGCGAATATTCTCGAAATTACACACACATTTGTAATGACGTGTCAGAGCGTTCGAAAGTGCTTTTGAAACATTAAACGCGTTTTTCTCAAAACTGTGTTTTTAAAGTCGGTGAGCAAGATTTCTCGGAAACGGCTGAATCGATCAGTCTCAAATTTCAACACATTCTCTTCAAGTATATTTTTTAGTAATTAATCGAAGGTTTCTTCTCACCGATAAATATTTTTCATTTTATAAACAATTGAAAGGCTAAATATTTGTCAAAAATTGATTTTTTTTTAGAAGTCGCCATATTGTGTAAAATTATTATTATGCTTATTCCTTCGATCAATTACAAGATAATCCATTATATGAACTAAATATTTTTGGTTTTTTCATTTTCGATGATCCAGTCCAGAGATATCGTGCTCACTGCAAGACGTCTTTTTTAGAGGTGCTTCCGGAGATCAGCTATAGCGGCTTTCAAAATTATTATTTTTACAAATAAAAAATGTTGAAATACAGTTAAAAGTTACCATATGTGTACAAATTTTTACGTTAATAGATTTAGCGGTCTTCTGAAGAAAAAATCTTGAAAAATCGATCTTTTTGGGCCTCCTGACTGTATATAACCCCTTAAGGCAATATTCTAGTCTAGAGGCCTAAATTTTGGGTGTTTTCGGGCTTGATAAAAAATGTATATATATGTTTTTTTACCAATCATTTTTTAGTATTTTTATCGATGTTTCAAGAACTTGCGAATCAAAATTTTTGTAATAAAAATTAGAAAAGGTTATGAGCCTATAAATATAGCCGTGAAGGGTTGAGGCGGTTGACATGATTCCAAAGCTGACATTCATCTGAAACAGAAATAAAACCAATTTTCTTCGTCAATAAGATCGTCATTATAGCAGGTGCAAAGAGAGAATTTTTTTCAATGACGACTTAAAAAAGTAAATTTTTTCCCCTATTTTTGTCAAAGCTAAATTTTTTTAAAATACGCTATAATAATTATATAATTATTTAAATATAGTACTTTTAAATATATATATATCTATTAATAATAATAATAATAATTTTGCAATGCCCGAGGTAGGGACGATAGAGGGATATATACTGAAGGTCCATAACACATTTGAAGTCAATCGGTTGAACAGAAATCGAAAATTTACGTCAACCAGGTTGAAAAAAGTAGTTTCGAGAAAAATCGCATTTAAAGTTTTGACTACAATTTCAGACAACCGCAACTGCCTAAGTGGTATAATGGCATGTTATACTTTAAAATTATTTAAAATTATTTATCGAAATGATTATTTTCTGAAGCTCGTTCTTACCTGCGAGCAGTTCTGGCTTCCTCAGGAGCTACTGAACTTCGTAGCTCTGACCGGTCGATCCTATTCTGGTCTCGTTTGGTGGCGTACATGTTGGGAATTTTGAGATTTCCTTCTGAGAACATATCCTTAAGAGTCTATACTTCAAGAAAGTACAAAAAATGGATTTTTTCAAAATTCCAGACTAGAATACTGCCTTAAGGCGGGAGCCCGAATCAGAAGGTCCAAAAATCGTTTTTTTTTATTTCGCAAATCGATGGATAAACTATCCAAGAATATATTTACAAAGTTACAGAGGCTGTGAATATTTCCGAAGATACAAGGCCAAGAGCAGAGAAGCGATTGATATTTGATATCAATATTTCCTCGTATTGAAAACTTTGAAGCGCGTTTTCTCCAGTTTTCATTTTCACGATTTTTGTAAATCGGCGGGCGTGATAGCAAAAAAACTAAACGACCTATTGAATAAAATCAAAGTTTATTTTCTTCAGTATGCAAATTCCTCTAAGTGAATTAAAAAAGTCGTTGAAGAAGTCTTTTTAAATCATTTTTATAGCACGTTAAAGTGTTTTTTTGAAAACACTTTTTTCAAACCTGAGAAAAGTTATAATTTCACGATTTTTTCAGCTTTTTCTTAAGGCGTTACCCGCACTTGTAGCGCAAAAAAGGCCTTTTTCATGAATTTTTTTAAAGAAAACTACAAAACTTCTTTAATCGATCAATATACCATCTTAAAGAACACATCTTGAAGAACTTTCAGTAATTTTTTAATTGAAAAATATTACATTGTTTAGTGGCAAATGGCCGTCAATGAAATAATGTTTTTATATACACGGTTTGCGGTGACCAACATTGCGGCGAAGTGGATCATCTGAAAAAACAATGCGGATGGATTTAGTCAAATATAAATATAAACTAGTCTTTAATAGAAGGATTTTAAAAAATATTCATTTTTCACAAAATGGCGGACAGTCAAAGTTAATGGTTCGATTTTAACGAAAAAAAACGGCCATTTTTTGGCAATAAAACGGCCATTTTTTTTTTAAATCGAACGATTAAAGACTACATTTTTATGTATTAAATAAGCATGCAAAATTTCAAGAAGATCGGTTCATTAGTGTTCAAGTAATCTTGGTCACCGACTTCAGAAATGCCATTTTGAGAAAAACGCGTTTAAAGTTTCTTTTTTTTTGTAAACTTACATAGAGTCATCTATTCCGAGCCCATACAGAAGTATAGGCCCGGATACTTATACTTCAAAAAAATGCAATAAAAAAAAATCGATTTTTTCAAAATCGCAAGTGGGGGTAACCCCTTAATTCACCCATAAAAAATATGACAACTGAACATTTTTTGGTTTATTTGGTTCAGTCAAGAATTACGAGCTGCATCGCTTCCGCCAATTAGGGGCTGAAGTGGCAAGACGCACATGGAATAGGCTAAAAAACCTGTAGTCATTTATTGTGCCATGTTGAATTTTTTTTTATACATTTCAAATATATATGAAAAGATACCTCGATGTTTACTGGGCTCACTTGCTTCTTCCCCTTCTAAAAAAATCGTGAAAAACAGTTTTTTGGACCTTCTAATTGACGCTCCCGCCTTAAGGAGAAATATCATTTTCAATAATTGTATATAATATATCAAATATTTTTACAAGACCGAATCGAATTTATCACGCGTGTTAATCAGCTTAGCGCGGTATGTCAAGTTGCTACACGCATGATGAATCAATATATTTTTGTCGCGTGTTCATTCCTTTCCGTTACGTATCTCAGTCAGATCCGATTATCGAGTGACGCAGGGTGTATCCAATTAGCTACGAGCTGTGGACAAATGAATCGTGAATTCTCCCATTCCATTTCTTTCTCGCTCTCTCGTTTCCTTTCTCTTTTGGTTGTTCGAGATGTCCGTACATTGTGATCTCGCCGCAGAGCAAATTTCTTTGGCCATGGCGTGACTTCGTACGGGATGTTCCCGGTGGCTATTCAGTGTCGCCGGCTCGTTTAAAGTGACACACAAAAGCGGACGTCTGACTCTTTGCTGTGGTCGCAATAACCCGCGAGTGGTAGTTCCTGTACAGCAACCATATAGAGTACCGGTTTTTTCCTTCTCGCTCTTTGACTTATTCTTTTTCTGCCCGAGGTATGCTTCGCGACATTTTTCGAAATGTAACCACGGCGGTCTTTATTATGGCAGTATTCCAATATCTGTGGCTTCCAATTCTGACCATGCAGTCTTCATATTTGACTCAAAATAAGACGTTTTTTAATAGCGGTAAAAATCGAAATTCGACCCTTAAGGGGGCGAAACGGGGGGTTTTAAAGTTTATATACAACACATTTTTTGATCAGATTTGCTCGAAAGTTGGTATAAATTCACTCGAATACAAACAATTAAACACGTATTTCAGCAATTTCCAAAATGTAACGTTTAGGAGGGTTAAACGGGAGTGTTCAGATTTGTATGAAAAAACCTATTTTTTGACCAAATTTACTTGCAACTTAGCAAATTTATTTTATATATAACACTATACCATGTTTTCCTCGCTGTTCGGTGCGTGTAGACAGTCAAGTACACTGCAAAAACAAATGTGTTGTTTTCACACACTTTAGGTGTGTAAATAGCTGTAGACACTTTGTACACGTTTTAACGCGAGTGAAAAATAACGGTGTAAAAATAACACGGATAAATGCGTTCAAACAACACACTGCGTGTGTTATTTTCTTACACACGTTAAAATGTGTAAAAAGTTTCTACAGCCATTACACACTCAAAGTGTGTAAAAACAACGCACTTATTTTTGCAGTACTGTATATACATGGGATGCGTCGGAATAATAAATTGAATAACAAAAGCTTTTTATCGTAAAAATATATGCATTTATTGAACTGAACTCAAGAGTACTTATATATTACTCTGTAGTATGTATGAGAGGTGTCACTGTTTTTCTTGTCTTTGCATAGGCTAGGTCCTCATACAGCTTCACGATGACGGCCGCTTTTTGCTTGTCGGTGATGGCCTCGAAACAAAAATACGTCGTTAAAGATTCAATGCAGCTATCGAGGTTTTGGAAAATAGATTCCAATTTCAGGTTCTTCCACGTGACAAACCCAAAAATGATCTCTAAATGAAACAAAAGTTGAGACTATATGTGGTCTTCAATTAACCGGTTAATCAATCGACGTCAAATCAACTAATGAGTTTCACGTGATGCCGTAACCAAGGTAATATTCAAAACCTATGATCAATAACTCGCAATTAACACATTTAAACAGTGTCGCTTTTTTTCGTGTTATTTTTGCTCGTGTGTTGCTATCATATTGTGTTGTCTAGTCCAATGTGTGTAAATATGCGTCTTGTATGTTGATTCCACACGCTTTACTAGGTGCGCAAATAAGTTTCCGGGTTTTTTTTACCAATAAAAGATCGAAAATTTCAAGACACATACAAAAAATGGTTCATTCGAAGTATTGTCCCTCGCTATTTACACATTTTTGCCATCTCTCTGGCAATACATAAATACCGCGACGATAAAAAGACGGATCGTTGGACTGAAACCATTCGTCCAACCAATTTTGTACTGCATCGTAATGGGCCAAGTGTAGCCCACCCAAGCCATGCGCCATCGACCGGAACAAGTGACAGTCTGAAGGGGCCAGGTCTGGCGAATACGGCGGGTGCGGTAGCAGATCTCATTTGAGTGTTTTTATGGTGTCCTGGACGATGGAACTGCGATGGCACGGAGCGTTGTCGTGCTGAAATATCACACGTTCGTGTCTCGTGTCCCATTCTGGCCGTTTTTCGAGCAAAGCGTGGTTCAAATTGATTAGTTGTTGTCGGTAGTGATGCCCATTGACAGTTTCGCCCGGTTTCAGCAGCTCATAGTACACGATTCCTTTCTGGTCCCACCAAACGCAGAGCATTGTCTTTTTTCCGAAGCGATTTGGCCGTGCCGTCGATGTTGACGCTTCGCCAAGTGAAAGCCACGATTTTCTGCTTTTGGGATTCTCGAAATATATCCACTTTTCATCGTCAGTAACAATTCGATGCAGGAAACTCTTTCTGTTCTGCCGCAAAAGCAAAATTTCAGAAGTGGCTCTTCGATTTTCCATTTGTCTCTCAGTCAACTCATGATGCACCCACTTTGCTTCCGTATGAATTTTTCCTATGGCGTGCAAACGTTCGAAATACATTGCCGAGTCACATTTAATGCCTCGGCAAGTTGATCTTCTGTTTGAGTGTCATCTTCATCCAATAACGCTTGCAGATCGGCGTCCGCAAATGTTTGCGGTCTTCCCGAGCGCTCCTTGTTCCCAGTATCAAAATCGCCACTTCTGAACCGCTTGAACCAATCTTCACACGTTGTTTTTGATGGTATATGTTCGCTGTAGACTTCCTCAAGTAACCGACGTGCTTCAGCTGCCGTTTTTTTTAGGTTGAAGCAGACAAGCAATGCCTCCCGCAAATGCTGTTTATTTGGCACGAAGTTCGACATTATCGAGGTTAGAAAAAAGGTCATTGTGTTGCGATATTTGTTTATATTGCGACTGGGTATTCTTAACAGATGTCCAAGCTATAAAGACACCCAATTTCAGACCTGTATGCCGACTACATGTGTCGCTGGCGCCATCCATGTGTGAAACCCGGCAACATAGTTGCGCACCAGCATGTGGGTTCGAATAAGCGTTTTATCGATGGGGACAGGTACGAAGGTGTGTAATAATTCAATGTGTAAAACTTGCACACTCGCGTGTGTAATTTTAACGAGTTACGTGTGTAATTGTAACGCATTACGTGTTACTAAATGCATAAGTGTGTAGAATCAACATGGCGACGCGTTTCTAGCCTTTGTGTCGTGTTATTTCTACATACTTTGAACATACGTCAAACACGCCTAGTTTTTGCAGTGTAGTACTTTTAACTCCTTAACTGTGCATGCCACACATATGTAAGCATTAAAAAAACATCCAAACAAACCCAGACTTTAAAACTCCTCTTTCACCCCCTTAAGGGCAGAATTTCGATTTTTACCACTCTTGAAAAAAGTCTCGTTTTGCGTCAAATATGACGGCTGCGTGGCCAGAATTAGGGGCCACAGATACCGTAATATCCCCTTTATTACGAATGACACTTGAACAGTTCGTATTTTATAACTAGTCGATAAAAGATCAACCCTACAGCGTCGTGAAAATTCCTGTCTATGTGTCAAATTCCGATCGTATCGTGTACGAATGGATCGACGGATCAGACTAGGGAATTCTCGAAGCCCAGGCAGTGGTATGCGTTGAAAAGCCTTCAGGGGGTGTGGAGGAATGGAAACTCGATAATCGAGTGGCCCAAAGGTGGCTTTTCCCAAGGCAAAATATCGAATAGTGATCGAGCGAGCCTGTGAGTTTCTGGAAATGGGAAGAATCTCAAGCTCTCCGGCGAAGCTTGAAGATTTGCGACGAGCAGCATTAAGGTTTTTGACCCTCGCAAATGGACACTCACGTATTTAGATTCTAATCACGAACGAACCGTGGCGCCTACCGTTGATATACTGTTGCAGTGTTTGGTTTCAGACATCACGGAACGCGGGTGAGGCCAGAAATGGGGAGAAAAATAAAACGCCATCAGGGTGATCAGGGATTTTCGAAGATGGGTGGCGGAACGGGGAGGGGAGCTTTAGGCGCGATCTAAAGTGATCTATACGGGCTCCGTAGGGCAGATCGGGGATTAGGCTGGATTGGATATCTCATTCGAGTTCAGTGATACGTTCTGTACATGTGTATCTGATACGGTGGTATTAGCGAACACATTTGGAGAGGTGAATTATCGAACGATTGAAGCTCGCATTAACGTTTCGTTCGCTCGTAACGGATCTTCCAATAAATTCCACAAAAGAAGCCACTGACACGATTATGGGCCAAGGATGGACACGTAATACAATTAGGGGATCAAGGGTCAAGAGCCTTCTCGAAAATTCCTCGGAATAAGAAATCTTGTAAATAGATCCAACCAAATAGTAACGAGTCCGAGTCAGAAATTGTTAAACCTGGATGGAAATTCGACATTTCCAACTTGATAACCGAAATTTGCTTGTACTGCCGAAAATATTGTCGGTTCCATAATTTATAAAATGGAGTGTTTGGTAAAATGTTCATTTTTCGGAACTTTTTTGTATTTTGATAATTTATACTGCAGTAATTGAAAATAGTATACGAGTCTAAGTTTTAACACGAGTCATTATCGATGGAAAGTACACGTAAAAGCGATATCGTCGAAGTGTGAAGTCTAACGATCATTTTCTGTGTCGCCTTGTCTGACCATGCAATATGCACATCGATAGACTGTTGCAAAGTTGAACTCGTTAAGGTATTCCTTTCACGAACCCGGATATTTAACAACTAACTGATTTTCGTCTATGATCAAGTAAAAATCCATCCCAGTATACTGGTAAAATTTCAAGCCAAGTTACCGAACTTTTAACGACAAATTACGACTCTAAAAACCGTCACATTTATACGGTGGTATATGGAGATGACACGCTGGTCACAATTCTATCTAATAATTTATACCCTAAAAAACTCTAGGTGCCCGATGAAAACTGGTCACGCGCGTAAAAAAATCTAAAGATTCCATAACCCCAATAAAAACAGGAGTTCACCGAATGTTTAAAGAAAATATTAATGATAAAACGTAGAAAAATGTCACTAGCAGAAGAATTTTCGTAGCCGGGATGTTTCAGAAAAAATGTAAAAATGTAAAATGTAAAAATCTACTAAATTTGCATGACATGTTTTATTCCAATTTATCGTTGGGTGTAATAACTGATTGTAACTGATTTTTTTTTAAATTATGCGCCACTGTAATTAGTCGATGATTTAGAAGAGCCCTGGTTATACCCCCACAACATACGGCCCTCCGTGAAAGGAATACCTTAACTCCATTTTCTACATACGGTGTCAGTCATTGTTCTCTTTTGCAGCGATTTTACGTGCAAAAAGACACACAACACGCTACTCGTCAATTGTCTCTTGTCGCACGATTCGCAATTTTAAGGTTGTTATGGGGTTAGGTCATCACGTTACCACCGAGCTGAAATTTTTTCTGGACGTTCATAACCCCTTTGCTGATCATCCTGTGCAGTTTGGACACGATTCTAGAAATTTCTAAGCAAAGACAAAATAAAACGGAACTTTTGTCATACATACATTTTTTTATTTATAAAATCGCAAAATTATCAAATCATTTTATTTCTCCCAGATTATAGACAGCTTGGGTACACAACTTTTTTTCCAGCGAATTGTTTTTCGTCGGACGGATATTTGGTGACAGCTCCTTGGGCCGATATTGAGGTTACGAACGGGGCGCGTATGTCTCTAATTTCGCGACACTTTTGCGAACCTGAGCATTATCATAAACCACGATTTACAACGTTGCCGTTTCGTCCCGCGTCAATTGAGCGAGAAAAATTTATAGAAAATGATTATACAAAATAATAAAAACATTTAATATAATCACCGAATGTTCAAAAATGCATATTTTTGGAAATAGATGTAGAAAAATATTTTAAAAATTTACGTTTTATACGACGATTATTTGATAGCTAACAGTTCGTAACGGTCAATCGGCTCCATGCATAAGCATAGGGCGCTTCCCTCGTACTTCACCCCCGACGGATAGACCCCATAACAACCTTGATTGCAGTTCAAAAGTATGTGTACGTTTGGTCGATCTTTTTTCAATCGCTCTACAAAGGGAGCAACTTGAATGCTTTTGACGAGACATTTTTAGTCACGGATTTGTTCTGGGCAGATGAAGCGCTACGTGTAGAAGGGAACGAACACGCGTGTGTTTTCTTGACAGGCTACATTTACCTTGGTGGGTCAAAAAATTGCATTTTCCAAAAATATTTTTATTCGATATTATTTTATTCGATATCACCTTTGAGCTATATTCCCTGAAAATTTCATTGGAATATTCCTGAAATTGAATGAGTCTCAGCCTTTAACAGTCTAAATACTGTTTTTACAGTCGGTGGACGTGATATCGCGAGAACCACTTGATAGATTGTTTCTAAATTTACAGGAGATACAATGAAAAAGATTCAAAGGTCGTTGCCCAGGTAGGAAATTAAAAGGCTGACGATGGAAACAAGCTTGTGCGAGCCTTGTTTCACCGAGCCTGAGTGAGACAGACCTGGCCCAGGTTTCATTGCATCGTTTGGAGCAGCCTGGAACCAAGACTGGCTGCTTAGCCTAAACTCAGGGTTATTTCAAGCTTTATTCAGCCGGTGAATTTTGAGGCTGAAAAATCAAGGCTGGATGCAGACTTGTTTCAGGTTGTGATAAAATAAAATAAGTTTAAAATAATATTTTTTCTGTACTTTTATGAAAAAAAAATTAGCAATAAATTTGTCGGGTGCGAAGGCATGAAAAACGAAAGCGCAGGAGGCAGCTCAGAACATTTAAACATATGCTCTTATCGATATTTATGAGGTACACAAAAAAGTATATACGAAAATAAAAGTACGCAATAAAATAAAGTATTGTTTTTTAAAATATTTTTTATATATATTTTGTAACAAATAATATAACAAATAATAAATATATATAACAAATCAAATGAATTCTTTACAAATTTATTAAATTTACCCCAATGTAGAATATAGAAAACTAAAAACTGACCTCATATAACCTCGGGAAGAGTTTGGGAAAAGCCTGGTCATAAATGCTCGTGAAGGCTTCATTAAGGCTCGTTTTGAGCCTTGTTGTTTCGTCGTTTCAGGCTTAGTACAGGCTTTTCTACCAGCCTTTGGTCAAGCCTGTGCGCAAGAGCCTGAAACCGCGTTATCATTCAGAGGTTCAGCTAGGCCTGAAATCAGGCTGGTGCTCAGCCTGAATTAAAAAATGTGAGCCTTGTTTCAGAGCTTGGCGAGCCCTTTTTTCATCGTCAATTCCTACCTGGGTGATGATCTCACTATTTCAAAATAGATCTTCATTTTTTAGTAGTTACGTCAAAATGACGACTTTTTCATAGATTTTGTATGCTCGACGTTCGATTCGTCACCATGTAGTTTAAAAAAATTATTTAAAAAATCGACGATATTCAACGAGTTGTATTTATGGTTAAGGCGAGATATACATTTAGACAGGAAAAAATTAGCAATTCTGAGGGATTTTAAAAACTGAAAAATAATTAGTCTACATTATCAAACTGTAGGCATACTTTAATAGTATATTTAAGTACACTGAAAAAAAAAATTCGTTCATCCATCCAAAATTCAGTTGGCTTAACAAAATTGTATCTTTAAATACGTTCAACTTGATTTTTGATATGCATAACAAAACAGTATAGTTGGGCAGTAATCAAAGATACATTCAAACTATCTGCTTATTTAGCATGTCTAAGCAACTGTTAAAACAACAAAATTTCGATACAACAAAATGCATTTTGCACATTCAACGATTTTTTTTCTCAGTGCATACAAAACAATTTATTTAAATTCATTTTTGATTAATATTGCGGAGTTTTGGCAGAGTGTTACAGCAAAGTTGCCGCGGGAATTGCGAATCCGCGTGCAGTCTAGCTTCCCGTAGACTTTGATTTGCAAAAAGATTCAAATATTATTTCAGATCGAACATGTATAGATTCTTTTGGACGGTAATTAAATTTAAAAAATCAAATATGAGAGTATGGCACGCATTTACAAAAAAAATCAACTTTTCACGTAAAATTTCGGTAAAATGTGGATTAAAAAATTAGTTTTTTTTTCTAATGTTTCCAAAATAATTCTTGTCAAGTAGAAAGTAGCAATATTATCCATCAATATATTTCTACCAAGTTTCAAATCAGTCGGCTTAATAGTCTTTGAGTAATTCTGCACGCCAATTCCGAAAATGAAGTTTTAAGCGGTTACCCCCACTTGCGATTTTGAAAAAATCGATTTTTTTTTATTGCATTTTTTTGAAGTGCAATTTGAAGGGCAGTTTTTTTTCATGCCCAGAATAGATGACTCTATGTAAGTTTACAAAAAAAATATATTTTCTTCGTGTAAACTGAAATTGAAACTTTAAACGCGTTTTTCTCAAAATGGCATTTCTGAAGTCGATGACCAAGATTACTCGAACACTAATCAACCGATCTTCTTGAAATTTTGCAGGCTTATTTAATACATAAAAATGTAGTCTTTAATCGTTCGATTTTTTTTTTCGAAAAAAAAAATGGCCGTTTTATAGCCAAAAAACGGCCGTTTTCATTTCGTTAAAATCGAGCCATTAACTTTGACTGTGCGCCATTTTGTGAAAAATGAATATTTTTTTAAAATCCTTCGATTAAAGACTAGTTTATACTTATATTTGACTAAATCAATCCGCATTTTTTTTCAGATGATCCACTTCGCCGCAATGTTGGTCACCGCAAACCGTGTATATAAAAACATTATTTCATTGACGGCCATTTGCCACTAAACAATGTAATATTTTTCAATAAAAAAATTACTGAAAGTTCTTCAAGATGTGTTCTTTAAGATGGTATATTGATCGATTAAAAAAGTTTTGTAGTTTTCTTTAAAAAAATGCATGAAAAAGGCCTTTTTTGCGCTACAAGTGGGGGTAACGCCTTAAGAAAAACGCGTTTAAAGTTTACATAGAATTTGAATTAAATTGCACTAGGTATTTGTGGTAGCTAATTACCTTAATTAATCTGTTACAAAGTAAATAAATTATCAATCACAGTAGTAATTATAATTCTTAATTGTTAATGTAATGACTTTTTGCCCATCCCTGCCTGTCCCTCTGCACTCTCGCTTCTACCTGCGGCGCGCGCTTCGAATCCGAGCAATGAGGCACAGTGTTGACGGGTTGTACAGAAGTTTTTCGAATTTCGCTTTGAAACCTCGGGGTCATATTCTACATATATAGTTCTATCATTTAAAGAAAAAAAAAGCAAACAATTTTTTGATCCTTGTAAATGTAAATATATCCCGCCTTAGCTTGAATAACCCGTTTGGTTTTCAGATTTCGGATTGACCGTTTAAGGGGTTATACCTAATTGGAAATTTCAAAAAATTGATTTTTTTATTGCATTTTCGGAATGTACATATATTCGAGTATATTTTCTGAAAATTTTAAATCGATCCGGCAAATATTCTTGGACATTCACGCATGAAATTTTTCTTTTAACCATGTGTAAACGACTCTTGAAACTTTGAACGCGTTTTTCTCAAAACGGTGTTTTCAAAGTCGGTGAGCACGATTTCTCAAAAACGGCTCAACCAATCGGTCTGGAATTTTAACACAACCTTCTCAGATATATCCCTTAGTTATTGATCGAAGGACTAAGATTTCCCATAATTATTTATATTTATTTGAACAATTTTTCGCGAGAATTTTGGTCGAAAATCCAACATTTTTCTTTACATAGCCGCGATTTTGTCAAAAATAAAAATTTCGACTATTCCTTCGATCAATACCTAGATTCATCTATCCACTAATAGAATCTTCTTGTTTTTTTTTTTAATTTCATATAACCCAAACCGGAGATATAGTGCTCACCGCCAGACGCCTTTTTTTAAAGACCTCCAGGAGACCGACTACAGGAGCAGTGCAGATCACTATTTTTTTAAATTAAAAAATTCCTATTATGAAGTTAAAAGATACCACTACATGTCTTAATACTTTTTTATTCGTAAAATAAAATCCGTAAAAAAAATCGTTAAAAACGATTTTTTTGGCCTTGCAACTACCCAGGTAGGAAGTGACGATGAAAAAAGGGCTCGCCAAGCTCTGAAACAAGGCTCACATTTTTTAATTCAGGCTGAGCACCAGCCTGATTTCAGGCCTAGCTGAATCTCTGAATGATAACGTGGTTTCAGGCTCTTGCACACAGGCTTAACCAAAGGCTGGTAGAAAAGCCTGTATTAAGCCTGAAACGACGAAACAACAAGGCTCAAAACGAGCCTTAATGAAGCCTTCACGAGCATTTGTGACCAGGCTTTTCCCAAACTCTTCCCGAGGCTATATAAGGCCTGTTTTTAGTTTTCTATATTCTACATTAGGGTAAATTTAATAAATTTGTAAAGAATTCATTTGATTTATTATATGTATTTATTATTTGTTATATTATTTGTTACAAAATATATATAAAACATATTTTTAAAAACAATACTTTATTTTATTGCGTACTTTTATTTTCGTATATACTTTTTTGTGTACCTCATAAATATCGATAAGAGCATATGTTTAAATGTTCTGAGCTGCCTCCTTCGTATTCGTTTTTCGTGCCTTCGCACCCGACAAATTTATTGCTAATTTTTTTTTCATGAAAGTACAGAAAAAATATTATTTTAAACTTATTTTATTTTATCACAACCTGAAACAAGCCTGCATCCAGCCTTGATTTTTCAGCCTCAAAATTCACCGCCTGAATAAAGCTTGAAATAAACCTGAGTTTAGGCTAAGCAGCCAGTCTAGGTTCCAGGCTGCTCCAAACGATGCAATGAAACCTGGGCCAGGTCTTTCTCACTCAGGCTCGGTGAAACAAGGCTCGCACAAGCTTGTTTCCATCGTCAGCCTTTTGATTTCCTACCTGGGTAGGTATAATCCCTTAAGTTGGAAGGTGTCAACTACCAAACGTCGCGAAAAAAATGTCATCATCTGCTGGCGGCCATGTTTTTGTTGTTTATCAGTATTTTTTGTTGATTTTTTTTAAGTCTCTCAATATATTTGAGACTTATAGTTAAACCTTTGTGCAAAAAATCGATTTTTTTCTCGCTAAAACGGTGCTTTATATCACATCATACATTACATCATATGAATATTACATATATATTACATCATAAGAATAAGTTACTATTCGATTTATAGCAAGAAAATTTTAGAGAGAGAGAGAGGGGGGGGGGAGAGATCTTACCACAAACAGGAGAGAAGTTCGTCCGTCCGAGAGATGAGAAAAACCGTGGCGCATACAAGGTAAAGACCACGACCTCGTAAATGTTTTTTATCCGAAGGAAGTTGCTTCTCGTGTCAGACTCGATGAACCTGTCGATCTCGCAAGCATAACAGCAGAATGGAATAATATGTTTACATCCACCGACGTGGCAAATATTTATTTCCTCTCCGGAGTATTACATGGAAAAGTTGTTTTTCTCGTGGATATGTTTCGCCGTTTTTTGTTTTTTTTTTCAATGCTCTTCCACACGACATCATCAGATAAAAGAGGGAGGATTCTGCAACAACAATGACGATGTGCCAATAATCGGCGGCTGTTGGAACGTATCACGATGTACTGCGACGGATTGACTGATGAATGAAATATTTTTTTTTATTTCCTTTCGATATCGTGTTCGAGCTACAATTTTATTGCACGAACACAAACACACACGCGGGCATGTGTACTGTAATAGTTGCATTACGCTTTTGATCACGCTTCTGTTTTTTTCCGCGAGAGTGATTACTAGCGAGTTGCGTAATGTTTTGGCAGCCGTGGCGCCGTCCGCCTTCGTCGTACGGCCGCCACTGGATTATTGCCGCATCATCATCTCTCGGCGCGCGCGCGCGCGCCCTCTCAAACAGCGGAGCGACAGCAACAGCAGGCGTCAATCAAAGCAAAAGACCGAGGAGGCCGCCACGGATACCGACAAACGTGGCGCGAATCATATTGTTTGGAATCTCTGGATATTTCTGTACTTCTCCTGTCTTGCATCGAGAATATTCGAAGTGTTGCTGAGCTTTATGAATTTGACTTATCTACTACGACGGAAAAGTACTATCAAGCGCATACAGGGTGTCCCGCTTATCTCTGCTACCCGAAATAACTCGGTAATTATCGACGTCACAAAAAAATGTTCCAGACAAAAGTTGTACGGTGTGAAGGGGGCCACAAGCTAGGTGTAACCCGTTAAGGGGATATATCTATTTAGAGGCCCGAAAAAATTGCCAAATTCCGATTTTTGTTCTGGGAATCGTTGGTGAAGAAGAAACGCATTTTTTTAGCACAAAAGTACATGTATTGAACGTCTTTAAGGGGAGATATACACCAATATGGTCGAAAAAATCGATTTGGAAGCTATGAACATTCCGTCGACCGTAGAAGACCTACACTATGGGCCTGGTATCGATGATTCCATGTAAGTTGACAAATTTCATGATTTATTCATTCCCAAATTTTTAAACGCATTTTTCTCAAAACCACGTTTTTCAAATCGGTACCCGAAATTTCTCGAAAACCAATGAACCGATTGCCTTGAGGTTTTTTGTGGTTATTATATACACCATTATCTAGTACTTGTCATAGGATTTTTTTCCGTTACTTAGTTTTTGTTTTATAGGCAAAATAATAACTAATTTTTGGCCCAAGAATCACTATTTATGTTCAAACGTCCGCCATTTTGTCATAAATCGATATTTTCAAAATCGGCTATGACAAGTACTAGATTATAATATCTGATTTAATAATCTTTTTGGTTTTTTTTCAGATGATTTTTGAAGAAACGCCTGTGGGTACCGCATACGCAGATTTTTTTACGACGCTCCAAGGATCATACAATATCCTTGTATATTTTTGATATTTTCAAATAAAGAAAATTAAACATATTTTTGAATGTATATACTTTTAGATAATTAAAACCCCAATCCGAAATTTCAAATAGTTTTCCTTGAAAAAATTCACAAAAATGACCTTTTTTCCAGCTCCTAGTTGTACCCGAGCAGAAATCTAATCAGGCTGCCTGAGGATCCATCAGGGCCGGATCAGGGATGAATAAGGCACCCTGTTCAGGCACGCCTGATTTGCGCCGGATAGGACCCTTATCAGGCATCAATAAGGCGCCCTGATCAGGCACGCATGATTTGCGCCGGATCGAGGCCTTATCTCGCATGAAGCTCGTCACTCCGTATCCTCTCGTCTCTAGGACTAGACAGCGCCTCTGTCGGCGAAGCCTCACGAAATATTTTGACAACTGCACACGCAGTACACGACTACACTTTTTCACTTTGGTGCGAGTCCTATGTGATTGGTCAACACATTGATACCGGCAACCAGTCCCGTATTATATACCTAGAAGAAAGCGCAACAGCCACGCCGTAGCTACATCGACACATCTCGTTCGTTTCATCAATTTCTCCCGAAGAAAGGCAAGCCCTTCAATAAAGTGCAGAGCATACAAAATCTCAGGTAAAGTATATTTGCAATTATACTGTGGATTATCTACACATGAACAGTGATAATATATAAAATACGACTTGATGGCCGAAGACAATGCGGCGTGGCTTAACCTCACTTTGTCAGGCTCGCACCATTTGTATATATAGTGCAATATATTTCGTATCAAGAAAAAATGTTCAACGGTACAAACATACGTATATGTACATAAATGTACTCATACGTACGTTTGCATGGGACCAGATGACGAGAAATAATTGCGCGAATTGCATTCTGTACCGTCGAACATGTTTTTCTCGATGATATATATACAACACTATATATATATACAAACGATGCGAGAACGACAAATAGAGATTGAGCTACGAGGTACACCATTTTTAAATAATTATTCAATTATTTAATTATTTTAAGAGGATATATCAGTCGGAGCCTATATCGCTCACTTTTCCCTGGTCGAATATATCTATACTTATGATAAATATAGATATACTCGACGGGGGAGCGGTGGCGCTCCCTAGACCCGACTGATATATGCTCTTAAGGTAGTTCCTCCGCGAAAATCTCAACCAAAAGTTTACATACCATGTTCATGTTTAAAAGATTGATAATTGGTTTAATTAGTAATAAATAAAATTAAAAACTACGCAATATTGACTCGGTATTAGTAGATAATACGATGGATATCATTTATTGCCGTAAAATATATTTTATATTGTGTTTTTGACCTACCATTGTCAGTAAACTTTTTGCCGGGACTGTCCAGGCTTTGCCCCAATTGTTTTTTTTCCAGGCTTTGCCAGGCTTTGCCAGGCTTTGCACCAAAATTGTGAGGGCTTTTCATGGTTATAGCTTGGAAACTAGATGGTGAATCATTCTCATTTTTTTTTTCACATTATTCGTGATATCTTATTCTAGCTTATCCTCGTTTTTTATCAATTTCTTAATTTTAGTTTTGACGGTAAAATTAATGATGCTCAGTTTGGCCATCATAACGCATTTGTTGCGTGTAAACCAAGCCAACTTTAAGTGTAAATATCTCAGGTTTGGGGTGGTCAAACTTATTCAAATTGCACAGATGTTTGGATAATGTATTGAATAACATATATGTCAAATTTTAACCATTTCTTAATTCGACTCTTCTGTGGAGGTACTACCTTAATGCAAAGATGCGATTTTTCTATGTATATTCACTAATTTTTCTTTGTATTCAAAATATTTCAGATGCAATCTTGACAGAGTATGATGGTACTCCCCACGCAGGTTCTATCAAAGAGAAACAAATTTCGGATGGGTTAGCGGCGGCCATACACAGTGCGAAAGATTGGGACGGTCATCGCCAATACCGGAACAAAAACTAAACGATCGAGTCAAGTAAAATAAAAACTTAAACGTAAAAAGATGTTTAAATATGTTTCATATTTTTGATAACGTTAGTAAACTTGATAACGTGTTACTGCGATAATAATTTAATAAATGTTGATCTATTTTTAAACAAACAACTAATCAAATGATTGAGCCAGATGACACGCATGTCTCAGGCTGGATGAGGCACCTGATCCGGGCCAGATAAGTTGCTTGATCCGAGCCAGATATAGTGCCTAATCCGAGCCTGGCAAGGTGCCTGATCCGGGCCAGATAAGTTACTTGATCCGGGCCAGATAGAGTGCCTGACCCGAGCCGGATACGGAGCCTGACCCGGGCCTGATAAGTTGCCTGATCCGGGCCAGATTAGTTGCTTGATCCGGGCCTGATAAAGCGCCTGATCAGAGCCTGATAAGGTGCCTGATCCGGACCTGAATATGCAAAAACGTTACATCCCTGATCACGGCCGGACTAAATTTGCCTGACCCGGCCTGGATTTGCTATTGTGGCAGCCCGATCCGGTCCGGATTCCACCCTGAACAAATTTCTGCTCGGGTATATCTCCCCTTAAACAAATCACCAAAAAATACAGAAAAAGAACAAAAACATGGCCGCCGCCAGATAATGACAATTTTGCGCAACGTTCGGCGGTGGACACTCTCCAGCTGAAACGGTTCATCTGAAATCTCAAAACCAAATGGGTTATTTAAGTTAACAACAAATACGAGTCGTCGATTTTTTAAATATTTTTTTTAAACAAAGTAGCGACGAATTTGATCTCGAACATACAATATTTATGAAACAAGTCGTCATTTTTACGTAACTATTAAATAATGAAGATTGATTTAAAAAATGTGAGATCGTCAACGACCTTTGAATGTTTCACCTCGTATTTCCTGTAAATTTGGAAATCATCCATCAAGTGGTTCTCGAGATGTCATGGTCACCGACTTGGAAAACAGCATCGTCTGTCGGCGGCCATGTTTATATTGTTTTTCCGTTTTTTTTTGTGATTTTTTTAAGGCTCTCGATATATGTGTAGTTGTGTTAAAAAATTTTGCTTCTATTTAACCAATGGTTTCCCGAAAAAAGTCACAAATTGGGCATTTTTTTGGTCTTTCGATAGATGGAAGCCCTTTAGGAAGACTACCAGTCTAGAGCCCGGGAAAAAGGTATATATCGACAGTTTTTTATGGACATCCAGTTCATAGAATAAAAATTTAGTGGCTGTTATTCTACATATCTTCGAGTATTTTAAAAATTTTCGTCACAAGATTTCGAAACAAAATGTAGGTGTTGAAGCTGGATGAAGCGAGTCATATTTGTCTTATAGTGTCCGGCGGCCGGCAACTTCAATTCTCCAACCATTGACATTAATTTTTTTCCAACCTGAAAACTTAAAAAGCTGCAAACTTTTTCCGAAAAAGACACAATTTGTAATTTTTTACGGAAAACAATTATTTTTATAAACAGGTACCATTTTATTAAAAAATCGTTATTTTTCGATTTTCCTACGTAGTTCGAAGGGGAATCTTACCTAGAACTCAAATTACATTGAATTTTTATTTCAGGTACAAAAAATGGAGGAGAAACTTTTGCCGGGCTACGAGACGAAGATGACTCGCTTCATCCAGCTCCAGTGGAGCCAATTTATTACAAAATCTCGTAAAAAAAATGGTGAAGATCCTTGAAGATATGCAGAATAAAGTCTACTAAATGGAATTTCCATTCTATCGACTGGGTATCCATAAAAAAATATCAAAATTCACCTTTTTCGGGCTCCCGACTGCTTTCGACAAATGAAGCAATTCCAAGATAATACTCGTGCTTTTTGTCAACGGCACACCCTTAGTACGCGATTGCTCGGACTTTTCCATTTCGTCATGACGAATCTATTGCGCGACGCGCACCTGCCGCGTTACAACTGAATTGAAGCGTCGAAGGCCATACCATATAGAATACACTTCCTCACTTATCACCTTTTGCAAACATTTCCACCAGGCTTGTTCATTACTCGGCCCATCTCGCGACGCTGAAGATTGACAACTACCAACTCGTTGAAAGATCAATATTTTCATACAAATTTTCGTGCAAGGAAAGTAAAAAAGCGCTCGTTCGCAAACAATTCCGAGAACGTGGCACAGATTCGTTAGCTCTTCTGCGTTATTTCCCGGGCGTGAAGTACGGCTATAAAAAAATAACTCTGACCGAATGCATCGTAAAGATGGTGGGAAGCGGCGGTATATTCCGAGAGAGAGAGAGCACTTACTCGATTTTGTCTGGAGACTCTGACTCACCCATCCGTTTCTCATTCCCAAGATGATGCGGGGCCATCGCCCACCGACGAAGATAAGTAACAAGTACATACATATATCGCTGTCTTTCGCCTCTCAGGAGCCGAAGACGAGAAGGAAAAAGAACGAAACCATCGAAAGAAAAAAAGGAAGAAAAAAAGCACAAATACGTCTGTTTGCCAATGGCTGGAAGATAATGGGGGATCGTCGAACGGGACGAAGGCTCTCAATCGTGTGCTCTCGCGCTTGAGGGTTAACACACCGACGGCTTTGGACCAAATTTTCCTCTCACAATTTAATCCTCTCCCACGTATTTCGCATCACCGCGAGGTACGAAATGGCTTTTTCTTTTCGTTGTTATTCGATGCACGCGGGTCTATAGATATATTGCAACGGATACGATTATTAGCATAATCCCTTCACTGTTGAATTAGCATAATCGTTGCACATACTCGAAGCGGATATGAAATGCTCGCGTCTTGGAACGCCTTTGAGGTGTGCAGAAGAATGAGCCGGGAAAGGAGCAAACGACGGAGCGAGAAGGAAGAAGAAGGGGGAGGGGGGAGAACGCGGGGATATTTCGTAACGAGAGCCGGAAACCGGAAAAGCCCCGCTCGAATTATATCCGACTATCCGAAACGAGATTCCGTTGATGGTTGTTAGCGTCTTCTTCGTCGTTCACGATTTGGGGTCGGCCAAACTTGAATGGCGCTTCGGTCTTGACTTCCGGTACTCGATCTCTCTCTCTCTCTCTCTCTCTCTCTCTCTCTCTCTCTCTCTCTCTCTCTCTCTCTCTCTCGCGCGCGCGCGTTTTTCTCAAAATGAGATTTTTCAAATTTGCTGACATTGTAACTCAAAGAGGAATTATCCGATTGACTTGAAATTTGAACTGAGTACTGAGAACAAAACAACCATTTTATAGGCAAGAAAACAGACTGTTTTTCATAACTGCGCCATTTTGTTAGATTTTGATATTTTTCGAAAATCCTACGTCATTGTACAGGAAATACCTTCTAGTTTAACGACATTTTTTTCTTTTTTCGGTTCAAGCTACTCAATCGGCCGGAATCATGTCAGCAGTGGAGGAACTTTTTTTGGCACCTCCGGAGGCAGCGCATAAGTCGCTAGGATCTCAATATTTTTCTATGAAAAAATTATGTAATATAGGTCAAATATAGCCATATACATTTGTAATTATCCGAAAAATTTAATTGCGTATCTTTCTTCCAAAAAAAATCCGCAAATCACCCATATTTTCAGCGTTCACACTGGTATAGCCCCTTAAATGCAATGAAAATCGTTCATTTTTTTATTTTTTTTTGTATTTTTTTGTATTTTTTTGTATTTTTTTGAAACTTCAAAAATAGTTGAGTGATATTTGTAGCCTAAGAGTGCCAAAAAGTTGGGCAAAACGAGAAAAAAAATTCGTTGCATTCCAACGATGCAAACTTCAATACCACCACAAGCTGATGAAATTAATCGGTACAACTGACTAGTCAATAAATTGACGGTATCAGGCGTGTGTCGTTAAGTCAAGAGAAAAAGATGAATCGAAAAAGACAGCGATCTTCCGAAGGAACGTTGACAAAATTTGCTCGGTTCTTTTTATTCACACGATCCAGCCCATACATACGGTAGCTTTTTGACAGCGCTTTCTCCGTCTGCAGCGTACCCTCGCGGCTTGGAAAATGGGTTGCATACGACGATGGCGACGATGCAATTCCGTTATTGGCAAACAGCCCACCGGAAGTCGATTTGCTTCAGCGGTATGACACGTCCGGCCATGCCCCCCCCTTCCCCCTTCAGCTCCCTCACTCCATCTTCTTTTTGTCTCTTTATTCCTGGCATGGTCATGAATAAAGAAGGAATCGACAATTTAACACACGTTCGCTAAAGCGTATTGCCGAAAAATGTCTTTCCTTTCTTGATGTCTAATCAAAATGCTAACAGCTTCCGCGACAAATGTTTTCATGTTTCCACAGTTCGTACGATTTTTGTAATCTTCCAACGCTCGTGTTTTAAGGATGTATGGCAACTAAGTTATTTACTACTGTTCGAATTGAAACTCACTGATATTGTAAAGGAAAATATCGAGAACTTTTTGAGATTAAAAAAACAAAATTTGCCCACGTGAATGCTGAGATAAACGAATTCAAAGTTGGGTCATTTAACACGGGGAACATAGGACTGTACGTCCAAAATTCCCTTTACATTAGCAAAAAAGGTATTTCCGGAGTACTCTTTTGTAAAAAAAACTTTTGTGCGGTATCGCTGTAATATGCATGATACGGTAAAAATAAAAAATCGACATGTGCCCATATATTTTGCGAGATATTGCGAGTTAAATGGGACCGTTTTCTTATTTCTTTAGCTCGTATGTCGTAACCACAACAACGTCAGGGAAAACATACATCAAATCAGCAACTAAATTTGCAGTTAAAAATTGAAAATTCTTCTTTCTGTACCGCGTGTTTTACTTTGAGCTGTAGTAAATCTCCTTTTTGGCTTCAATGAATATTACAATTATTTTATTTAGTCTTTAAATGCGATTTTTGCAAATTGCATAATCAGTTCTGTAACGACTCTGCAGTAGCTGCCATACATCCTTAACGCACACAGGTTGGCCTGATTTTTTCCCCAAACAATTTCTACAGTACCGCATCACGAGACTATTCGTGAGCACGATGTTGCGCCGCATATTTGTTTTTATTGCAACAAGCTGCCCTTACATCCACGATGAATGGAGGACGAGAGGGAAAAAAAACGAAAAGAATGGAGGGAAATAAACATGTTACGCGGTGCAACGCACGCGAGCGTGCATGAAGTCGGATGCACGGATCGCGAGTACAACTTGAGGAAGTCGCCCGCGTACGCGAGCTCACGGCATCCGGCGTACGCACCCTAATTGATAAAAAACGCAATAGCCTCGCAAGATGCGCATAAACATGCATATGTATTCTTTTCGTCCACCGTGTACGTAATGAAGTACCATTGCGCTCGACATTAT
The DNA here is from genome assembly GCA_944452715.1 of Ophion slaviceki. Classification (NCBI taxonomy): domain Eukaryota; kingdom Metazoa; phylum Arthropoda; class Insecta; order Hymenoptera; family Ichneumonidae; genus Ophion; species Ophion slaviceki. The sequence goes on along the minus strand of OX101786.1, from coordinate 26,473,561 downwards.
ACAATGTTATACGCAAAATACATTGTACGTTTAAATTACGATGCAATTGACGTGGACAATGTTGAAAAGTAAGTACATACCGCGGAGAAGAAATATAGGGGTACGGCAGTCGGTACTCCCTCATTAGGCTCGTCTATCTAAACGACAAGTGTAGGGAAATTCATCGTTGGCAACGGCTGTCGCCAGTTTTCGTATTATACGATAAATACGAAAAGAAAAAATTAATATACGATTCTCTACGAACGAATTTTTGAGTAAAAAATCGCGCACTACACGGACGAGAATTTCGAGTTACTTATAAGTGCAATCGCGTTACCGAATTTTCTCTAGCCGCTGAATATATAAATCCTATCGTGCGCAGCAGTGTGCAAGTCATCGAACATGCGCAGCAATATCTCGGAAAGTTCGCGTCACGAATATACTCCGGGGCCGGAAGTACGGCGCCGATGGGAATGCAAGCCAAATATTCTGGGTGCGTCGGTCGCTCTCCGGGAGATTAACGGATGAGAGAGAATGAAACAAGAAAAGAAAAGAATTGAACAGCCAGGGAGAGAGGGAGAGAGAGAGAGAGAGAGAGAGAGAGAGAGAGAGAGAGAGAGGGATGGAGAGAGGCGAAGATAGAGGGAAGGAGAGATACAGGAAGGCAGGGAGAGGCAATGTCTGAGGGAGGATCGGCGAAAAGGGGAGAAGCATTAAAAAGCAATGAGAAGCGAAGAAAGATCCGTTGCGCATTATCAAGGAGTGAGTCAGCGGAAGTGCGGATTTCATCTTGCTCAACATGTCTTTTTTTCCTGTCTCTGCATATGCATATACTAAGTACCTTACATATAAAACATTCTAAATCGTTCATGGTACGCATCATTAAATACAAGAAGATATGCATACCTGAATCTCGCATACCAAAGATCTAATCGTCAATAAAGTAATGCAATTGGCGAACAATTATTGGACACTAAAGACGAAAAATTAACGGAAACCCGTCCTCAATACGTTGCACCAAAACGACTGGAATTTGATGGACATTCATTGATAACGGTCATCCATTGGGTATTAACTTGTCGACCTGTCCAACCCGAGTCGGAATTTTCAGCCTATTTTGGAGGCCTTTGACTCCATTTCAGCCTATTTTGATGGCCTTTGACTCCTCTCAAGGCAGTCATCCCGCGTGACTGGTTAAAAAAATCGAAATATTATGCCAGGGAGCGACAATAGGCTTTGCAGGATTTTTTGGAGGAAACGGAAGGTTCACTTTATGGATCAGGCATAGCAGATTGAGGGCGAGGCAAAATCTTATTGGTGATAATCGTATTTGCAGCTTTAAACGCGTTTTTCTCAAAACTGTATTTTTCACACTGGTGGCCACGATGTCTCGAAATCTATCGTGCGAATTCCTTTGAAATTGGAATGACCTATTCAGTACTCATGTAGACATTTTACAAACTAGGGTCATTCTGATTCATCTTCCGGTTTTTTCATGTTGAGCTAGTCGTGAAAAAACACCAAAATTCATTAAAAAATGTTGAGCAAGATGACAAAAATATACCTTTCAATATTTTTTAATAATCCTAGTACAAAAATCAGTTTATACTTCACAGATTAAAATGCCGTTTCAGATAAGAATAACGCCCGTAATCGTGGTCAGCGCAAAAAACTTTTTTTGAAGATGAGTAGCTAAATTCCCGTGTATTTCAGCAGAGAGGTACGATTTCGACCTGAACAAATTGTAAAGTGTGCTCAAAATATAAATAAATGTGTAATAAAAAGTTCGCAGGTGTATGTTTATTTAGTTCACAAAAAAATCCCAAAAAAGCGAAAAAAAGAGCCTTCACACGGGATGATTGACGTAAGGAATTTCTTTCGCGGAGAGCCGTATCTTATGGGGGCATGAGGAGAGCGCTTCTGAATCATTGGTAAATTACAATGGCGCTCAATAAAAATAAGTCAGTCAATTATTATGCCCAACGATAAACTGGAATATAAAATTTCACGCAAGTTTAGTAGATTTAGACATTTTTCCATTTTCTCGAAAAAGTCGCGGCCATGGGACTTATTCTGCTAGTCACATTTTTCTAAGTTTTATCATTAATATTTTCTTTAAACATTCGGTGAACCTCGGTTTTTATTGTCGTTACGGAATCTTTAGAAATTTTACACGCGTCAGCAGTTTATATCAGGCATCTTGAGTTATTAAGGGGTTACTCCCACTTGCGATTTTCAAAAAATCGATTTTTTTTTATTGCATTTTTTTGAAGTATAAGTATCTGAGAATATGTCCTGAAAATTTCAAGTCGATCCGAACAAAATTGACTGAGATATAAGCGTTGAAAGAGAAGAATCCGTTGTGAATTTGAAACTTTAAACGCGTTTTTCTCAAAATGGCATTTCTGAAGTCGGTGACCAAGATTACTCGAACACTAATGAACCGATCTTCTTGAAATTTTGCAGGCTTATTTAATACATAAAAATGTAGTCTTTAATCGTTCGATTTTTTTTCGAAAAAAATGGCCGTTTTATAACCAAAAAACGGCTGTTTTTTTTCGTTAAAATCGAACCATTAACTCTGACTGTCCGCCACTTTGTGAAAAATGAATATTTTTTAAAATCCTTCGATTAAAGACTAGTTTATACTTATATTTGACTAAATCCATCCGCATTTTTTTTTTCAGATGATCCACTTCGCCGCAATGTTGGTCACCGCAAACCGTGTATATAAAAACATTATTTCATTAACGGCCATTTGCCACGAAACAATGTAATATTTTTCAATTAAAAAATTACTGAAAGTTCTTCAAGATGTGTTCTTTAAGATGGTATATTGATCGATTAAAAAAGTTTTGTAGTTTTCTTTTAAAAAATTCATGAAAAAGGCCTTTTTTTGCGCTACAAGTGGGGGTAAGGCCTTAAGTGTATACATTAATTGATATCAATGTGGCCAGCTTGTCGTAATTTTTCGTTAAAAGTTCGGCAACTTGGCGTGCAATTTTACCAGTAGGGGAGACCGGGGCAAAATGGTATAGCGGGGCAAAACGGTACCGGGGCAAAACGGCACTGGGGCATAATGGGATCGGGGCATAATGGGATAGCAAAAAATGAAGTTTCTTGGTGCTTGATTTGGGGCAAAATGGGATAGGGGCGAAATGGGACAGAGAGGAGTGGAATATCAAATTGGGGCAAAATGGGACACAAAAATAAAGTGTCGCAGCCCGCTGAATTTGGGGCAAAATGGGATGACAGGAAAATTCATGCTTCGGCTCTATGAAAGAGCTGTTGAAACATAATCTAATCTAAATGGTGCTTGTGGTTCGTTTCAGTCCACATATACGCAGATAATACGGACTGACCGATATATTTGTCGACACATATCCGTCGATTTCATGGGGAGCGGCGGTTCTAGTTTCATAAAACAATTTACGTAAAAATTGACAAGAGTTAGATTTTCATCAATGGCTTGAAAATCAGTATCAGTAACGTGCAGTTGGCAGAAAATAAATTTAAAAAAAAACAAAGAAAGATAAAAACAAAAAAAACCATAAATTGCACGCGTCAGATTATAAAAATTACTTGATTATTTAAATAATTAATAACGACAAAGAAATTGTACCAATCGAATAAGAAGGCTCAAATAACAATTTACGTCAAGTTTGGTACAGTTCTGACCGCAGAATCAAAAGTAATTGTTTAACAAACTTTAATAACAAATGAAAAATTAGTATTTTTTTGAATGTTGAAGTACTTAAATTTATTGGATTCAACGAATCCTGACGAGCCGAGCACGAACTGTTGTTGTAAAGTCAATAATTCCACTGTCCCATTTTGCCCCGATCCCGTTTTGCCCCAACCGCCTCTTTCTGAGGAGCTTGATTTTCTCCGGCCCATTTTGCCCCAGTCCCGTTTTGCCCCAATGACGTATTTTCCAGCAGTGTTGATTTTCACTATTCCATTTTGCCCCAAACCCGTTTTGCCCCGGTCCCATTTTGCCCCGGTCCCATTATGCCCCGCTATACCATTTTGCCCCGGTCTCCCCTATATTGGGATGTACTATTGCTTTATTATCGACGAAAATCAGTTAATTGTTAAATATTCGGGTTCGTGAAAGGAATACCTCAAGCCTAACGTGACGCTCCTTTAATGCTAGAAGTGCTACTATGAAACTCAAAGAGTCACTCAAATTAATCTTTGAAGTATAGGCAGAAGATAGGCAGGTAGGTTGTAATTTCAATTCAATGTGTAGAGGAAATAGTTTCTTCGAAATCAATCATTTCAGGTCAGGGAATGACGAATTACGATACAAAATAATTAAGGTAGAACTCTCAACTAAGTATTCTAATTTATTTTGAACTTATGCAATATTCTATGCATTTAGTAGACGGGCTGTGATGTCTTGTATGTCATCAGTATATGTCTGTATACATAATATCGTGTATGTGTGTGCCGGTATATGCCTGGCACTCAAGAATAGTGTATCGACATCCTACTTAGCGCCCAAAAGTGGAGAAAAGGGAAACTTTTTCCCGTTTTAGACATTAAGTAGGAGTTCATCTTCTATTAAGCTCGAAGCCATACCTTACTACCTTAATCTCGCACCACTGTAAAGAGGAGGGTCAAAATAGGCTGGAAATTTCGACTCGGGAACCCTAGGAGTGAATCTATCAGTGATCGAGTTAATATATAAGTGTCGCAATCACATTGATCGAATGGAGTTTCCTCATGTCGCACCATGCCTCATTTCGATCGACTTGATCACGGAGGAAACGCGTCCAGGAAGGTGGAAAAATCTATTTGTACGTTCTTGGAATGGAGAATTGTCAGAATTTCGTCTACTCGAAGCTGTCGGTAGATTCAGTACAGATGGTAAATTCGGTCAAGTGTTCATCGTTTACGATACGATATATGTGTCACGGTATGTCTGTTCCAGTTTACGGTGTTACGAAGACGTATACAGGGTGTCCCAGAACTGAATGCGTTCCCTGAAATGGGGGGTTGAGGGTGAAATTCTGAGTCGATTGGTATAAGCATGTGTGGGTCGCAGATCAACCCCTGAATTATTGTTAATTTTCAAAGGCGGGCCAATGAGGCGCGCCCGATGAGCCAGCGTACGTCGGTGAGCGTTACGCGCGTTCAGTGGTGCCTAGCGGGAGCACCGCACCCACATGGCACCTCATTGGCCCGCCTTTGCAAATTAATAATAATTCAGGGGTTGATCTGAGACCCACACATGCTTAAATAAATCGACTCAGAATTTCACCCCCAACCCCTCTCTTCAAGAAACGCATTCAGTTCTGGCACACCCTGTATATAAACCTATCAAACGTACGGGCAACTCCACTGCATCGTCGTGTAGACAGCGTTCCATATTTCGTACGTACTTTCATTTCTCGATCATCCTGCATCTACATTTTTTCAGTGCTTCCGCAACTTCGCGAGGACTCTCCTGCAATGCACACGAACAATGTTTATCGTATTAGCATACAATAAAACACATCGCCCGTGATACCTCTTGCACCAATGATCACAGAACAATGTCGCTTTTTACGTCCCCTCTTCTTTTTGTTTTGTCATTTACAAGACATAGCTCGGGCGACCAATCACGTCGTGTATTGCTAAAAAAAAACACTCTTGAGAACAAGTTCGAGGAAGTTGGATTGTTGACTATTTTTAGATAGCCGTTTATCCATACGGAAGGTCACGACGACAATCGTTGCGAGGTACGAGATTATTGAAAATTTGGTATATGGGGCAGAAAACAGAATGTTTGAACGACGCAAAGATTTATTATTTTCATGGCAGGAACAGGTACTTCTGGCTGTTGAGTCACACGCAGATTGGGCGAACGAACAACAGACGCGCACGTATAACGTGCCGAGAAGATCGAGAGTAAATGCATACGTGCAGCTGTCTATGTGTGGGTGCATGCGCTACATATGTTATCATCCAGACTCGACAAAACAAAGCTGCACTATATTTTTCTCTCGCATCCGTGACACAGTCTCCAAACGACGTTGCACGCGTGACAAAAGTATATACACCTAGTGCACCATGTTGCTCCATTGCACTTTCACTAGTGCAATGTCCCACTTTGACATATGTGTACACGGACACATATGCGCATGGTGAAGGGGAGAGGGGAGTGCTATAGAAAACTCACTCGGTTATACCTATATACGAATTACAACGATGGCTCGTAGTATTTCCACGTCGCAAATACTTTTTTCTCCGATCTATTCTTCGCCGTCTCGCTCATCGTGTTTACCGCCTTTGGCCCCACTCTCGTTTACCTTATTATCGGGATATTTTCAGTTCGTGAACGGACCGAGATCAAATCACTTTTATGCAAGATGGAGTAGAAGAGAGAGAGAATTAGAGGACGAGAAGTAAAAGGATCATCTTGTATTGGCACATTATAGTACAACGAAATTATACCGAATATGGATATCGGTCGCAAAATAACATTGGCCGGATTAACTAAGGTTTTCATTCGTATTATTAGGATAATTGTGTACACTCTTAAGGCGGGCACCACTGTGGCGGGTAAAAGAAATAGTTTTTTTGCATTTTCTCAAAGAATACGTATTCAAGAATGTGTGAAAAAAAATCAAGTTGAAAAATTACAAATTTACCAAGTTACAGACGATTTAGTGAGAGCAGGTAGCGCAACGATTTACGTATACTGAAACTTCCAATCGCGTTTTTCGCCAAACGACTTTTCTCGACCGGGCCGGAATCCGAACTATAGGTGTAATTATCCAATTTTCAGTTTAAAAAAACAAAATTTCCGTAATTGCAGTAGCTATCGTTATACATAGTCGCTTTTTAAATTTAGGATTGTCTTACCCCCGAATATAAGTAAAAATTTCGCTAAAATTGCACTTATTTTTGACACTCACTATTTTGTAAACATTTTTTTAAACGGCCACGTACAACGAAAACTACATTTATCTAGATTATAAAACTTGGTTATTTTTATTTTTCAGACCAACCATTCCCAAGTTACCGGTTCGGCCGTTGGAGCAGATTTTTTTTACAGAAGCTCTATTATGACTCCATAACGTTGTTAATTTTGAATTTTTTGAATAAAAAATGTGCACGAAATAAGTTCAATGCATGCTTAATAATATACCCTTTTTCGAATTCCAAATAAATAATCTAGCAGACAATTTTTTTTTTTTTTCAACGACCTTTTTCGACCCGCCATAGTGATGTCCTCCCTTGACACCCACGTATCTCTTTCGATTTTTCTTCCTGTATAATACACATGCACACATGTGTGTGTATACGTGTCTAAAATACACACGTACGTGTGACACTTATACACATCGATGCAAGGGTGCACATGCATGTATTCATACATCTATCTACCACTATCTCCTGTCGTCATTCTACGGCAACCCGGATGTTATTTATAAATGTCTCCGACTCGTACGCAGCGAAACCCGGTTTAACGCGACGGCAACCGGTATATATATATATATATATATATATATATATATATATATATATATATATATATATATATATGTATGTATGTATGTATGTATGTATATATATATATATATATATATATATATATATATAGGAGTGCTCGAAATTTCAATGTTTCGGTACGCGTTTGCAACGCGTACCCGAGTAGAAATCTTGCTCCAGCTACAATAAGCACCTGATCAGGCATCCTGACTTCTTTTTCCAGCCTTGATCAGAATTTTTTATCAAGCCCTGATCATTTTTGAAACACAATCCCTGACTTCCGTCTGATCAGGGTAAAAAATCAAGGCCTGATCAGGGTAATTATCAAGGCCTGATCAGGGTAAAAAATCAAGGCCTGGTCAGTGTAAAAGATCAAGGCCTGATCAGCGTAAAAAATTAAGGCCTGATAAGGGCTTAATTTTTCACGGCTTGATAAAAATGAAAAATCATATGATTTTTCACGGCTCAGGATGACCGATTTTTTCCTGAAATAAAAAATACAACGCATACACAAAAGAGAAAAAGGTACCACTTTATAAATAACGCTGATCGTTTATTTTTTAATCTTAATATAAAATTTATCACATATATTTTTCACATATATCTATATGGAAAACAAACATCATTTTTCTTGTATTTGTAATAGAACAAAAACTCGAAATAAACTAAGATATATCACTGTATTATATTCCACTTATCATCCCGAAATAAACTAATATATTTTTCAAACAAAAACTTAAGAAACTTCGTGAATAAAGTAAACAGAGCTCAACGTTTTTATGACCAGACGTTTCTAGGAAACGTTATATTGGGCGTTTTGTTCGTTTTTTTACGCGACGCTCGAAACTTGTCCCAGTCTTTTGCTGAATTAATCAGGCCTTGATACCGCTCCAACAGCTTGTCCAATTTGCTTCGAAAGAACTTCTATTCCGTGTTCCCTATATTTCGAAATGACAGCCACTGAAAAATACGAAAATGTTCATCCCACTTAGAATTCAATGTCTACATATATATCTATATAAGGTATGCACATTATTTTATTAGGGTGGCACAAAATTGAGCTCTATTTTTTTTTTCCTTTTTCTCACCATCCAATTATCTACTTTAAAGAAGAAAAAAAATTGTTGCAAAAGCTGCGAGCGGTCATTTTTTAACGAAAGTTAGAATCGAAGCAGGAGAGCCCGTACAGCGAAGACCAACCAAATAATGGTGAGTTGACAGCGTAGTGCAGTTCAGTGAATGTAATGTCCATCCGAAGTGCATTTCTTATGGGCTAACTTGCACCGATGGAAATACTTTCACTTAACTGAACTATGCAGTCAACTTATCATTATTCGGTTAGCCTACACTGTCCGGGCCCGTAGCGAAGACTAACCAAATAATGGTAAGTTAACAGCGTAGTGCGGTTCAGTGAATGTAATGTCCATCCGAAGTGCATTTCTAATGGGCTAACTTGCACCGATGGACTTACTTTCACTTAACTGAACTACGCAGTCAACTTGTCATTGTTCGGTTAGCCTACGCTGTCCGGGGCCGTACAGCGAAGGCCAACCAAATAATGGTAAGTTGACAGCATAGTCAGTTCAGTGAATGTAATGTCCATCCGAAGTGCATTTCTTATGGGCTAACTTGCACCGATAGAATTACTTTCACTTGACTGAACTGCGCAGTTAACTTATTATTATTCGGTTAGCCTGCGCTGTCCGGGCTAATCAGCACCGATGGCAAAACATTTACCAGATTGAACTACGCTGTCAGCTTACCATTATTTGGTTGGCCTACGCTGTCTCTTCTTCTCCTCTGACAAAGGAGACGGACCAAGTAAAGAAACATAAAAGCGATACACAAAACAAATATAAATCTACTTACATAGTGGTAGCGCCATCACATGCCAATCCTCAGGAATTTCGAGTTGTTCCTCGCTGAGAGGATCTGTTCCGGATCTGTCAAATGTATCATAATAAATATTTCAACCAACGCATATATAATTTGGCGTATGGTTAATTTACAGTCAAATTTAATTCAATTTACATTTATAGATTTAAGAATTGTAAGTCTTTGAAAAAAATTAATTGTTATACTAACCTGCTGCTGTATTATTTCTTCGTTTTTTCCCTTATTTAGAGCCCGCTATTCACGCAGACACAGTCGTTGCGCAATCTTCTTCCGATTGTGTTTGTCCATCTTATTCACAACGTACACGTTATATGTAAAAATGTATAAAGTGATTAATAATATGTCTCGTGCTTCTCTCGTGTCTGTGTATCATTTGACAAGATGAGGTTAGGCACGTTTTTAGCGCCAAACTGTAGAAGTCCAGTTACATGATGATTGCTTGAAATTAGCTGGATCAGGCGAATTGAAGTAACCCGTAAGTCCAGTTGCTTGACATCGCCTGAAGCTAGCCGGGTCAGGCGAATTGAAGTAAGCCGTAAGTCCGGTTGCTCGACCACCGCCTGACCCCAGCTTGATCAGGCAAATTAAGGCAAACTTAAGTAAGGCCTTCGTACTACAAGCTGATCAGGCGCAGATCAAATATCAGGCCAGCCTGACAATATTTCTACTCGGGTATGCCTTAAACCAATAACCGTGGCAGCTTGACATTTTTATTTAGCTTCGGTCCAGTTATTTTTCGTTCAACTGGACTTTGCGCCATGACCCATATACGAATGTATATTGTATTCAATCACTCTCGACACACATCAAAGTCTTGAGATTCTTTTTTTGCTTCGAACATTTCGACAACTCCAACAATGGACTTCGGAAGAGGCTTGAATTTATTGAAAAAAAAAATGTTACGTTTGAGCCCATGTACAACTGTGCAAAAAAGTTTCAGAGTCGTATCGGAAGTCGCGTTTCGGAATATCCTTTTGTTCCTTCCACTCGAAAAATGTGCAATGCAGATCACTGCATTTACAAATAACGGCTGAGTCCATCAATTAGCAATTGAAATGAGATACTTTTGGACACTCATTAATATCGTCCAATTCTTCAACGTTTGTTTAAATCTGTGTCAACTCGATGGATCCTTTTAATGTTTATTCATTGTCGATGACTGTTTTCTTTACCCCCGATGAGCGCACCTAACGCGTCTCTTTGTTGACTCGAAAGACTTTGGATCCGCGTATTATGCAATTTGTTGTCGTGTTAAGCTGGCGCTTTCCATGCTGCCACAAACAGGCACACATTTTACTCTGGGTGGTGCGCTCATTGCCCGCCACAGAATGTTGCTTCGTAAGACGTACCTTGACCCGTTTGCTTGCGGCGTATACGGTACACCTGCACACAGTGTTTATACGGCATATACACCAGATCACCACTCTTACACCGAGCTGGAGATTCGAGAGTACACGAATAAAGGAACGAGAGAGTGAGAGAGAGAGAGAGAGAGAGAGAGAGAGAGAGAGAGAGAGAGAGAGAAGGAGAATAACACATCTGGTGTCTACACTTTGGCCGATGATCCTCATTACCCCAAGTTTCCCGATTTTCGTATAAAATTCCCCAAGTTTCCCGAATTCGTATAAAATTCCCCAAGTTTCCCGAATTCGTATAAAATATGTATTTTCGTATGAAGTACCGAAATCAGTTTTGTTGACGGTTTGTTTTCCAGCTATTCTTTCAAATATTTATTTGAACCACTGCTGCTCGAAAACAATTCTTCCGAAATGAAAAACTCAAACGCATTTAGTTTTTGCATGAAATTATCTAGTTTTATCTAGAACGAAGGTTTCAGTGAAACATTGATTTTTGCAAAGATGGCTGCAGTCCAAAGTGAAAGTATTGATTCTTGGTGAAAAAACGCTCTATTTTCGTTGATAAAAAAAAAACTATGCATCGAAAAGGAAATTCTTTCGTTCAAGCACTGCTTTTTGATGTGTAAAGGAAAACTTGTAAAATTTGACGTTTATTGGTGCAGTCATTTTTTATATATCGCGATCAGCAATTTTGAATAAGTCATTTTTCACCCTCAATTTTTCCGAAATCAAAAACCCGAAGTGAGGTTTTGAGGGAATATTTTTTGAATGTCATATTTTGCGAGTCCGTAAAAAACCACAAATCGATGTTTTGAAAAAATTCCACTAGGTGTGAGCCCTTAAGGTACAACGAGCGCGCGATCTTGATTTCTATAGATTTTGTTCAAATTTCAACCAGACATTGTTCGTATCATTATGCATGTTTGAGTGAAATTTCAGAACAGTCGACTATTTAGATTGGAGATAATGGGTTTTTAAATTGCAATTTTTAACACTGCAGGATCTGCATTGAAATTTAGACAGAATAATTTTCCGTAAAAAATACTTGCCCCCTATAATAAGAAGACATATGGCAACACCGCATCGTTTCACCTATCCAATGCCGTAAGTTTGCGCGGCATGTTTAAAATAATCCTGCAACACAAATTATTATTTGGAAGTCATTTTTAATCGAACTAAGTTTTCTATTAGTTATGAATTAACCAACACTTTTATTTGTTAATGAAGATAACATAAACAATATAAAATATCAATATTTATAACGCAAATATTTTTTTCATGATAAAAGTTTTCAACCTTAGAAACACGATAATTTTTTTCTCGCAATATTGAACAACACTGTTCTGCGGTGTTGCGGTCTTCTTATTATAGGGGACAAATATTTTTTACGAATAATTATTCTGTCTTTCCTGAACGTTTTTAGCAAAACTGAATAGTAAAGGCAATCCAAACTTTTTTCACTCTTTCCCTAACTAGTTTGCTACCTAAACATAATTTTTTTCAAAATTTATAAACACAATAGAATGGTAGGACGAATTATGTGACCTGATTTTCGGTCAGTGCAGACCCTGCAGTGTTAAAAGTTGCAATTTGAAAACCCATTATCTCCCAATCTAAATAGTCGACGGTTCTGAAATTTCGCTCAAATATGCATAATGATATGAACAATGTCTGGTTAAAATTTGAACAAAATCTATAGAAATCAAGAACGCGCGCTCGTTCTATCTTAAGCAAATGGTGTAGAAAACGGTAACTGAACAAAAAAAACCAAATAGTTTGAAAAACATATTAATTTAATATAAAACACTCGTCAACAGACTTATTGAATTTATGCGTTTCGTAAACGAATTGTGTTTCTATGTATATAGTTGTACTCTGTGAGTGAATTCACGTGACAAATCATCTCTACTTATTCGTCGATGTACGCTATAAATATATATATCCATTGCGCATGCGCCATTCTATCTATATACACATCAGCGTACATGCGCAGAAGGATGTTGTTATGTTTCTTGTAATTTTATCATTAGGACGCCATCACTCAAATGCTCAATTTTCATTGAAGGGATAGAAACATAGATGTATATACGCGCACTCGCATAACATATACCTTTTGCCACATTGGAAGAACAACGTGAAGAGCTCTCCCGAGAGATGACTATCTCTTTGATGTACGTCCCATGATGTCACACTGGGAGGGGAATGGGTGAACAAGTACGAGGGCTATATATACGGGTAGAACACTCGTCCGTACGTCCAGCACATTTCTGCTTTTGCTTTACTTCTTTTTTTTTGCCTACGCTCTCGCGTACATGTGTTCGGTGTACTTTGCCTAGCACGTCCTGGCACGGACCGACCGCCCAACTCGAGCGTTGGGGACAATCAGCGATAGTACTTTATTATGTACCGTTAGTGAAACGCGCAGTAAAGAATGCACATATGTCCCGAGCCGTTTTCAGCACCAACTTGAATTATTTGTGGATCGTAGAATATTTTTGGCAGCGAACCTACCGATGGGCGAAGCCTTAAGGGGGTTCAGCTTAACCTTGCAATTTCATAAATTCGACTGTTTGATTGCATAGTTTATTTATTCATAGCCTAGGACCTTAACGTTAATTTGCACGAATAATTTCGTTATGGTGATTGCTGCGAGGTCTCAGATCGCCCGCTGCGTTACAGCGAACCCTTTTTTTATTTTGCGTTTTTCTTGATACTATGCTTTATAAAAAGGTGTAAGCCCCATCTCAAAATATATTCGTCCAATTTACTTCGAATTCGGACGGACCATGCAGCTGTCATATTTGACAGAAAATGAGACTTTTCAAGAGTGGTAAAAATCGAAATTCGACCCTTAAGGGGTGCAGCAGGGGTTTTAAACTTTGTATGAGACAACATATTTTTGTTGTTTTTATATTTGATTGAAACTTGTCGTAAATACTCTACAATACAAATAATTGAACACGTATTGCAGCATTTCGTAAAATTCGACCCTTAAGGGGGTGAAACGGGGGTTCAAAGTTTATGTGAGACAACATATTTTTTGGTCAGATTTGCTTGAAACTTGGTATAAATACACTCCAATAGAAATAATTAAACGCGTATTTGTTTTCGTTGGCATAAATAGACCAAACAATTCCAAAACAAACACGAACAAAAACATGTTTAATTATTTGTATTGGAGTGTATTTATACCAAGGTTCAAGCAAATCTGATCAAAAAATGTTTTTTCATGAAAACTTTAAAACCCCGTTTCACCCCCTTAAGGGTCGAATTTCGATTTTTACCACTCTTGGGAAACTTATTTTGCGTCAAATATGAAGATTGCGTGGTCAGAATTGGGGGCCACAGATATCGCAATACTGCCAGATCGAGCATAGTTTATAATATTTTCTATCGTACCACCTAATGATTAATGGATATGTGTATTCGTTTTTCAATAAAAAAATATTAAAGTAGTTTTTTCGGTCGCAAATCGAACTTTTTTTCTACAGGATGCCATTTTCGTAGTTTTCAAAATCTCAAAAATGTATCCGGTCAACGGAAATTTTATTGTTATACTAAAAGTTTATTTTCTGCTTTTCATGTTGGATCAGCCTAGTTGCCAAAACCACCTACACCAATTAGCCACGCAGCAATAACGGCTCTTTGTTAAAATCATAATAATTTTATTGTTTATCAATGTTATCCAATAAAAACTCAAGCTTAGCAAGCTTAGAAAGTGCGTATCAATTGCGTGTAAGCTCACAATACTCTGATCAGAAAATAAATAAAAAATCGACCTGTTTTTTGGGCCCTAAGCTCGTTCAGATCCGTTAAGGAGTTTCGGGACAATTGACAAAATATTACCATTTGATTTAAATTTATACAGTAAATTCTCCGTCATTTACTGAATGTACCAAGTTTTAAAACGATCGTTTACACCGTTTCTATAATATTTATAATTGTATAAACACTTTTCAACATAGGGAGATGCCTACGCTTATCGCTGAATGGCAGTTTTACGCATGAAAAAGTGTGAAAAAATGTTTAAAAAGTTATGCAAAACCGTCAAATCACTGAGTACATTATGACAATTCTGTCATCGGTGTCATAATGTACTCCTTATGTTATCTGATCATGCACTGAGAAAAAAAACCAATTGAATCAAAAAAATATATTGGTTGATCCAAATAAATGTGCCGCTGTGGAGTGCCACCAATATGTGAGATTGTTTCAATACTATAAAATATTAGAAAATGTCATTGATTTAAATAACATATTATTTTATTTGTAAAAGCTCTTCTGTTCTCTGAATATCTACAATATCCTTTAAATAAAATTATATTCTATTGAAATCATTCTATATACAATCCGTAAATGTGTTGGATGAAATAATTAAGCAGTCGCTACAAACATTTTTTATTTCGTACAAAAATATAATCCATAAAATTAATTATTTCTTTACTACATCGAAACGAATATGCCATGGGACGTAAGTTTTTCAATTTGTTTTAAATCTTAAATAAAAAGTGAGCATTAGAATGATCATCCACGATAATAGTGGGAGAGAATATCAGATATCCAATGGAATATCCATAGAAAGAGTATCAGATATTCAACTGATTAGAACAGATATTACACTTTGATCTTAGCCACAGGCCAAGAATCTATACTCTTTAGAGTTTCTCCAGCGTTTAAGTAGATTTTCGGTTCGCGCTACGCTTACGAGAAACGAGCGCGCGTGTGGCCTCTAGCGGTTACTCCGAGAACTACGGGTTTCCTCACACCTATAATTTCGGTGGCGCTCGGCCATGATTTGGTTGAATTTTTTCAACCAAATGTGCAAGAAACAAATTTTACTTTCGCATAATTTTTTAACCAATTCAGACATTTGCTTAATATTTTTCAATAAAAATAAAATATTAATATTTTGACGAATAATGTACTTAAAATCAATATCGGATATGGTGAAAACAATAAAATAACATATTTACTCAATAGAAATTTTATTTGAGTCAAACGAGCGAAATTCAATTTTTCTTGTGTACTCGAATCAACAATATTCGTGTTATGAATTAAAACGCTTTTTTCGTTCATTGCAGAAATTGCATTCAATACTATATAATTTGTACGCGATAATTTTGTTAGATAGTTTCAATAATATATTGTTCTCGGCTACAATACTAGGTGTGTAAGTATGAAACCGGAATTTTTGTACAGAAAAAACACGTTTATTGTAATGCTATGATACAAATAACTGGAGATGGCTTCTCGGGTCACCTTTAACTGATCCGCCAGTTGTTGTTGTGTTTGAGCGTCGTCTTCGTCCAACAAGGCTGCAGGTCAGCGTCTTCAAACTTTTTCGGTGGTCTTCCACGTTCTTCGTTCCTCACGTCAAAATCGCCACTTTTGAACCGTTTGAACCACTCGAAACACTGTGTTTTACCGAGAGCATGCTCACCAAACGCCTCCACAAGCATTCGATGCGATTCGGCTGCGGTTTTCTTCAGATGAAAACAGAAAAGTAGTGCTGTCCGCAAATCGTAATTTGTTGGCACAAAACTCGACATGTTTATCTCTAATAAACTAATGCTACTGAATGAAACTCGTGTTATTTGTGAGTTGGAAATCTTTGTCGGATATCAATACAATAACAAGACACCGCTGACGTGATGTGTCGGTAACTGCATCGACATCTAGCGCCACCTATGGGCAAATTCCGGTTTCATACTTACACACCTGGTATATCTTGTGAATGAAAAAAAATTTCAATTTGATCATGTCATTGAAGTCAATAGCGTTTTGTTTTGGACGAATAAATCCGATTATTTACACCAACAATTTTACAATTGAATCAACGAAATTTCATTCAATAACACCAATGACATTGGATCAATGATTTTTTTTCGGCGTAGGCATTTCCCTATGTTAAAAAGTGTTTTTCAATTGTAAATTTTATACAAACGGTGTGGACGATTGATTAAAAATTTGGAGAGTGTATAAATTCGAAGCGAATGGTAACATTTCGTCATTTGTTCCGAAACTCTTTAAATAGAAAAACGAATTACGAGTTGATATTGCGGTTGTACAGTTTCGTTTATTCACGAAGCCATTCGAATATGCCAGCTCCGGAGACAAGTTTTGCACCGAATGTAAACAAAAATAGACTTAGTGAAGAGGTACGAGTCAGCTTCCGAAATATCCGGTCATTTGATCATAAATTTTCGTGTTACAGTTTTCCTATTTGCGTATGTATCGGTGTAAAACAAAGTTGAGTACTTTGGGGTGGCGTTTTCGGTGTCATAAAACTAAGGAGGTTCCTGGATGAGTCGTGTGCGTTACAGTATTGGTTACGGGACGATATTAAAGTACATTTAGTCAAAGGGAGCGAGAGGCAATACAACCAGGCGAGCGAATCGGGGAGAAAAATCAACATTGGGGAACCCAACGACGACACACAGGACGATGTTACGTTGCACACGTTTTTCCAATGTGTACGTGACCACGTGCATTGGCCCCCACACTAAATGCAAATTATGGCATGGATGTACGTGCCGTGAAAACTGTGCCACGTGCCGCACAGCTGAATATTATGTATTCACACACACATATATATATATATATATATATATATATATATATATATATATATATATATTCCCCACACATAAAAAACCTATACATCATTATAGATATTCTCCGTATACCTACTGCTCGTAGTTAAAAGTTCCGAAGGGTGAAACTTCCTACCAGTTTGTCTATTATTTATTACAAATTCGAATGAATATATAATGAATTTGAATAGGGCGACCGTGCACACTCTCACTCGATTCATTGGTGAAAATGAACCCCAGCACGATATCACATCAGTTATTTCACATCCACAAGATTGGGAGGTGGCAATGTTACGGAAATATGGATGGCATGTACCTCGAGAATCGATATGGCAAACATAAACATGAATCGACCAAAAGAAATTTGAGCAACGAAAAAAAATTAATCTACGTTGTATCACAACGATGCAAACTTCAACGTCGTTAACTCATGACGTTAATGTTTGCATTATTGGAACGCAACGATTTTTTGCTCCAATTTTTCAATTCTCATTTTCATCATTATTCAGTATTTTTTTTTTGCAAATTACGGTCGTGAATCTCTGATAAGAATATGTGAAAACATTTGAACGATTTTCACAGCCTGGAACGGCCAAACAAAATTGAGCAACGTAAAATAATGAATTTCCGTTGCATCACAACGATGCAAACTTCAACGTCATTAACTCGTGACGTTAATGTTTGCATCGTTGGAATGCAACGATTTTTTTCTCCTATTTTCCATTTCTATTTTCTGTCATTATCAAAAGTCTTTTATTTAAAAATCGAGGTCGTAAATCTCTAACAAGAATATGTGAAACATATGAACGATTTTCACAGCCTGGATCGGCCAAAAAAAAATTGTGCAACGAAAAGGAGTGAATGTCCGTTGCATCACAACGATGCAAACTTCAACGTCATAATAAATCGACTTTTCGTCGTGTGGGTTTGAATTTGCTTGGATATTTTCCTTGGTACGCCACGTTTCAACAATACGAATACTTTCACGAAAAAAAAACGCGTTACCATTCGGAAAGCCATTCTTGGCAGTAGTGTGTTTCAAAACTTTCATCCTACTTTTACAAGACAACATAATCATTGCTTGCATAAATCATTGCAACCATAAATTCTGTCTACACACTTGACGAATAACTCTTGGTAAATATGTAAAATATAACGAATAAAACTTGACCATACAATCGTTTTCCATAGCGACGCGTTTGCAATATCGCAAAATGAATTACGAAGGTTATAAAGGTTCGAAACACCTCCGCGTGTCATTGCGTGGCTACAGTCACGTTTGTTACCGAAAGGCGTCGTCACCGTAACCGCCATGTTTCGTTTCATTGTATTATAATGGTCGGTCGTATAAGCGGCTCGCGAGATACAGGTTACGTGAGCAAAAGTACAAGTAAACAAGTTAATTGAGCGTTATTTGAGGTTTGTTGTGTGTTCTTAAAATTGATTTTGCAAAGACCAATATTATCAGGCTAATTTGCCGTTTGTGCAGAGCTCGTATGCATCGTGTTACGTTTATATCGTTTTCTTCGTCGTTTCGTACTCTTCAAATATTAATTTGCACGTTGCTCGGAGTCAATTTGAGCAATTTACGTAATTCGAAGAATGGCAACCTGTTTTGCAATAGGTCTCTCGAACGAGTGGGCGAGAAGTGAGAGAGGAGTCGAAAGGAGGTTAGGGATTATGCGAGCGTGCAACAGCGGAATTCGGTGACGTAGCTTACCTCCCGGACATTGACGTCATACAATTAGAGAGAAAAATAAGGCGACCTGGAACAGCAGGCGGCATAAGATCAACTGTCCACCGTAACCGCTGCAAATAGAACGCAGAAGAAAAAAAAATAACCCGACGGGCGAGTAATTAAATATTGATCTATCGGGGCTACGGAGAACGAGGAGTGAATGTTTGCGTGGCAGACAGACCAAAGGAGCTCGACAACTCGTTATTCCGTTCTACGTGATCCTTTATAACTATTTAGCCAAAACTTCTTTTCGCCGATGAGATACAGATTGACGATCTTCGATATCCGGATTGACAGACATCCCAATAAGGCTTGCGTGTAATACATATCTTCTGTGTTTGGTGAATGACTCATTCTCAGCTTTACTCCTACAAGCTTATCCGGTCGAATGCAACATTACCACCTCCTTCCATCCCACCCGAAATAAGGACACTCTCAATAACGCCGAATACTTATGACGAAATTATATTCAAGTTTGTATAGTTCGAACGCCACGAAAGTTTCGTAGCCCAATTTTTTTTCGCCACGCCCTCCAACATCACTCGAACTTTTTTCGGGATCCTAATTGGAGATCTTCCGCCTAAATATGGAAAAAAAAAATTTTGGATGATAATAAAAAAATAAGAAATAAAAAAAAATGGAAAAGAATTATCGTTACATTCCAACGGTGCAAACTTGAACATTGTTACGACAAGGCGGTACCCAAAATGTGACTTTTCAGGATTTTCACATTACTGTCGCTCCATTTTGTTTCGTACCGAAATAGTACAGTCGTGCTGTGGCTGAAAACCCCCGTAATCGGAAAAAATTAGGACAGTTTTTTGACAGGTGATTCTGTAGGTACCACGGGTGCCAAATCCACGTTTGCCTAAAAATTGGGATGCAGCGTTTTTTTGAGGGATGAAGGGGTAGGGGTGGATTGATGCCAAACTACACCCCCTACACTTTTTGTTCAAATGGGAACGTTGTAGCCATGAAAAGACGCGTCGATCGAGTATTTAATCATCGCTCTCCGATAATATCTTCACCCCTAAAGAAATTGTTGAAAAACATAAAAAATATTGTTTGTTGGATAACTCAAAAACAATAGATTTCTCGCGTGATGTTTAAATGTACGAAATGTAGAAAATAATTTTCTCTATATTTTCGTTTCTATGGACCATCCTTGAATTTTGATTTTTCAACCCCTCTCGGGGATTGAAAATTAGAAATGAAATTCTGGCAAAACTATTGACCACACGAATTCGCCGCCGTGGAACAATTTGTACCTTGAACCCTCAGATACATTTTTGTCTACAGCACCACACTCGTCTCTTTATTTTCTGTCAATGATTTTCCCAGAATTATATTTTGAATTTTCAACCCCCGAGAGGGATTGGAAAAAAAACAAAATTCAAGGGTCGTCCATAAAAACGAAAATATAGAGAAAATTATTCTCTACATTTAGGACCTTTAAACCTTCTCCGAAAAAAAAAACGATTATTTTTTAATTATTCAATAAACAATTTTTCTTTGATACTTCAACAATTTTTGTGAGGGCGAAGATATTATCGGAGAGGGATGATCAAATACTCGATCGACGCGTCTTGTCAAGGGCTGCGACATTCCGATTTGAACAAAAATTGTATGAATTTTTCCTAAAGAGTTATCGAATTAAAACTGAGTTTTTCAAACTTCACCCCACTTTTTCACCCCCAAAATGAACTTCCACGACTTCGGTGCTGTGGACAAAAATAAAGCCCGGAGTTTTCTGAACATTTTGTCGCCCGGCGCCTCGTGGGGGTTTTAGTTTGGCATTAATCGACCTCCATCTCCCTTCGTCCCCTAAAAAACCCCGATTTTTAGGCAAACTTGGATTTAGCACCTGCGGAACCTACAAAATCAGGTGTCAAAAAAGTCGCCTAAATTTTTCCGATTCCAATATACAGCACGACTGTACTAACAGTTACATGTGAATGTCACCAAGCTGCATGTACATATTGTATCATTCGGCTTAATCCTTGCAATTTGGTATTTTCCACCACGTGCAGTTTGGTGTTTACGACCCCCCTTTTTACCCTCCGCGTAGCTGTGCCACTAATGGTTCGATGATTCGATGGCTCATTTCCTCGTTTGGTTGCAGGCATGGTTTTTAATATGAACCCACACCGTAACGCTCCTGAACGCAGCCACCGAATAACGCTAAGGAGCAGACATTAACCTCCATGTGTGTAGGTATACCTTTGCATAAAACGCACACACACACACACATACACATATACGGATCTTACGAAAGAACGAGTCCTCGGCACAACGAGAGGGTAAGAGCCTCTTCGATGGAAATTTCAGGTCGCCCGTGCCAAAGTAAATTGAATGGAAGAGAAGTGGAAGATATAGGAGTGCGGAGAAGGCAGAGTCGAACTCTTGGATGAGAGACGGCTTTGCAGAGCATATAGAGAGGACTCGAAAAAAAAAGAAAAAAGAACGAAACGGACTCTCTCGGGTTGATTTATTCTTTGGATGTACCTCGAGCTTTTGCTTATTATGTTCGCTCTAGCCTCCCCGTTCCTTTCACTTTGTTGTGCGCGCTCTTACGCTTCGTGTGCAACCCTGAAGAGATGCAACGGGGAAACCTTTCGTTCCTCGATCTGTACCCAAAATAATCCGAATGGATATGAAATAAAAGCAAAAGAAACATGCATCTCCATGTGTACAGAGTGATTCAAAATTATTTTCCGGAATAAAGGAGAAGTAGGTATAATTGATCTCCGCATACAACGGATTTCTCAAAATACGTGCTCAAATGATGAAGCGTGAATTGACCCCGCAAGGAGTATCTTGGCTCGGATGAACACGATAGATACCCAGGTAGGAAATCAAAAGGCTGACGATAGAAACAAGCTTGTGCGAGCCTTGTTTCACCAAGCCTGAGTGAGACACACCTGGCCCAGGTTTCATTGCATCGTTTGGAGCGGCCTGGAACCAAGACTGGCTGCTTAGCCTAAACTCAGGGTTATTTCAAGCTTTATTCAGCCGGTGAATTTTGAGGCTGAAAAATCAAGGCTGGATACAGGCTTGTTTCTGGTTGTGATAAAATAAAATAAGTTTAAAATAATATTTTTTCTGTGCTTTTATGAAAAAAAAATTTAACAATAAATTTGTCGGGTGCGAAGGCACGAAAAACGAAAGCGAAGGAGGCAGCTCAGAACATTTAAATATATGCTCTTATCGATATTTATGAGGTACACAAAAAAGTATATACTAAAATAAAAGTACGCAATAAAATAAAGTATTGTTTTTTTAAATATTTTTTATATATATTTTGTAACAAATAATATAACAAATAATAAATATATATAACAAATCAAATGAATTCTTTACAAATTTATTAAATTTACCCCAATGTAGAATATAGAAAACTAAAAACAGGCCTCATATAGCCTCGGGAAGAGTTTGGGAAAAACCTGGTCATAAATGCTCGTGAAGGCTTCATTAAGGCTCGTTTTGAGCCTTGTTGTTTCATCGTTTCAGGCCTAGCCAATAAACAGTGTGTGCGAGCACAGTGCTCCCATTGGAGTTTGGAGGGTCGGCGGTGAGGTGAATGAGTGTGAAAGTGTCAACTATGGCGGAAGCTCGCGTGTCGAGTGAAAAAACAATATCGATTTTTTGACAAAACGATGTAATTTTTGGTAAAGTTTAACATCGTTGCTGTTTATTTGAGTTGCTGATATTGATTAGAGACAGGTAGGTAAACACAATGAAAGTACTAATTATTAATATAATAAGAACGGTTTGTCAGAAATTTGCAAGGTTTTCGCGTGATTTTTTGTTAATTCGTTAATCGTCTAATGGGGCAAGATGAATACAAGCTATCGCAAACCCGGAATATTTTACAACGTATCACTATTTACGTTAGAAAGGGTGAAATGGAACTAGTTAAGCATTTGGTTCCTCTTCAACCGGTGTTTCTACCAGGGGAAGAAAAAGAACTTACAAATGATCAAAATGATATGGAAGCAAGATTATTCGGACTAGTCCTACAGAACTTAGACGACTGTCTTATCAAATTGATGGTATTGGGGATGAAACCACTTTTATATGCGAAAAATGCCAATAATTCGTGTCCCATCATTATCCCAGCGCTGTTTCATCTTGCCCCGCATACGGGATAAGATGGGAAAAATACAGGTTCAATTAAAACTATATGTTGTATGGTACAAATCAGAAAGACTGATTTTTTGCTTCAAAAATTGAAAGATTAATAAATGTTGATTAGTTTAAAAAATAATTAAAGGTGACTGACTCGTATATGGATTGTTTTATTTGAACATGACCTTAGCGTTGTCATCTTGCCTCGACCTGCCCTATTTATTTTATTCCCATAAACTTTTTGTCGAGGAACAGAGCAGCATCGAGCACTGACATAAATCGCTGCCAATACCCTGAAACCCTCTGTACTATTAGGAAAAAGTGCCGAGAGCGGCACAGCTAGAAAGGGTACATGGGGCATACTCGAAGGCGAAATTCATCGAATATTATTATCCTGAAAACTCGTTGGAATTTAATTAACGGTCGGTTAGGAATAAGGGTCGAGGGATGGTGGGGAAGTGGTAGTGCACTCGCGGTGTCTCGAGAGGGGTCTATTAATTTGCGAGAAGTGGATAACGAACGTTACCGCGGCTCGTGCGACTTCCCACTTGGCTGTTCTAACGTGCATCTCTCCGCGTATTCGTAACAGTTGTGCATAAACTTCTTCCTGTCAGGAAATTCCAAGCTTTTCATTCGTATATACATCAAAAGTACTAAAAGTTCTGGGTGTATTTGATTATTTTGAGGATGTCATTCGTCGGTGAATTTACGTAATTTCCAGTGTTAACCCTACGTTGACACACTGGGTCATTTTCACTCGGACGAATTTGAAATAATATACTCACATTCTCA
This sequence comes from Ophion slaviceki, assembly GCA_944452715.1. NCBI lineage: Eukaryota > Metazoa > Arthropoda > Insecta > Hymenoptera > Ichneumonidae > Ophion > Ophion slaviceki. The sequence continues at coordinate 26,449,595 of OX101786.1, read as the reverse complement.
AAATTGAAAGTTATCAATCATTTTTCACAACAATTTAATTTTATACTTTCCGAATGTAAATTATGCAGGCGTATTACGAAATATTTCTATTGTATGCGTGTTTTTTTTTCCAATAAAAAACGATCGAAGGTTTGTGAACGGCAGACAGTTTTTATTTTTATTTTAAATCTTATTTGATTATTCTATAGACTTTTTTGAATACGTCTGTGAAAACCGTTTATGGGGTGAGATGCAGTCAGAATTTTCAAAAAATCGATTTTTTTACATTTTCTTGAAGTATGATGTTTCCAAAATATTCCCTGAAAATTTCAAGTCAATCCGATTAATAGTTTCCGGGATATCTCACAATTAGTGAAGGGGCGTCGGGTCCCCATGACAGGTAGCGGCTGACAAACGCGCAAACGATAATACCCGGGAAGGCAGAATGCTTCGAAGACAACAACAAATTGATATTTTGGAAACTTCCACATCGGCAGAAGCTCTATTGTATGGGCCAGGAATTGATGATTCGATGTAAATAATTTTTTAATTAGTATTTCTATTTCATAACTCCGTTTAAAATTGGAAAACTCTTTCAGAAATTTTCAAAAATGTATTACTCACAAACTATGAGCTTTAGCAAAATTTTATAAAGAGTACTTTCGTTTTGAAATTGCTCAAAATATTTTTAACAAATTCATCCCGAGAAACTTTAATTATTTGAAAAATTGTTTTAACAATTGACTATAAACAATTAAATGCTCGACTTTTCCGCACAAAAACTATGACATTCGGATTCAGCGAATCAAAATACATTACAAAGTTTAGCTTCATCCATCAAGCTCAAAATTTTACGAACATATAATACCGTATCCACATCGAAATACTTTAAACGCGTTTTTCTCGAAACTATGTTTTTCAAGTCAGTGACCACTGTAATTCAAAAACCACTCGATGGATTTTGAAAAAATTTGGTGTGCTTATTGATAGCATTAAAAACTAGTCCTTAATCGAAGGATTGTCATTTTTGTTGAAAATTTCTATTTTTTTAAAACAATAAACGAGCGATTTTTTGGTCGAAAATTGAAAGTTATCTGTCGAAAGCCTCCATTTTGTTATTTAAAAAAAGCTTCGATTAAGGACTAGATTTATTATTAAACTTATGATTTTTTTGGTTTTTTGATTTCAGATGATCCAGTAAAATGTTATGTTGGTCACCGCAAAGCACTACATGCCGAAGGGGGTCCGACAAAGATGGCGATATTATTATAAATCATCAATATTTTTCTTTTAAAATTTGTATAAGTCAAGTTGAAATATAACATAAAAAGTCTGTGTAACCACTTTTGTAAAGCAAACTTAATTACTATAAATTTTTGTAATTGAAAATGCTCGTTTTTCACGCTTCTGACTGCATCTCACCCCTTAAGGTGTAAAGTTGATTCAGCTCGTTATTTTAGTTTGATAAAATTCTGCGGAACTGTAAAAATGTTAATGACTATGTGGTAAAAATTCAAAGATAGTGTGTTTTGATGGTTCATTAAAAAAAATCCCCAAAAAAGCGAAATAAAAAAGCTGTCACATAGGATGACCCCCTAAATGATACTCATAAAATTACCCGAGTTATAGACATTGTAAGGAATACGCTCGGGGAGCGTGCTCAAGACGTAGCAACTTTGAACGCGTTTTTCTCGAAACCATGCTTTTCAAAGCGGCAACGACGATATCTCGGTAACCAACAATTGGCCAACAACAAACTCATTCAGTTTGAGCTCAGATTTGGCATACGTCTTCAGTAAACTGTTTTTTTCAACGTTGGTAGCAGAATTGAGTCCAAATAATTTTTTTCATGTCACTCGTAGAATGGTCAGAAAGATAGGAAAAATTGATAACCAAAGTTTATCAGACCACCACATCGTAATTTCTTTTTGTTTAAATCTGGTACCCAATATCATAACACTCATGCAGATTGAGAATATGTTTGGTTTTTTTCTTTCATATTCAAACGTCCACAACACTGGTCGCCAATTAGGGGCGTTTTTCGCGCACCGTTATAAACAAACGTACAAAGGTACATGATAATGATTCATTCCACTTTCTAGATATTCATAAAAGATCGATAAACATCTGTTTTTTTAGTTATCCCATCCTAAAAATCACATCCAAAACAGCGCTCTAGACAACCACACTGCCTGAAGCCATCCCTTTGTATACGTCAACGGGACGAACCGCAAATTTTCTCGTTCCCTATTATAAAGTTAAGGTGCCTTTGTTAATCACGTTCATGGCCACGGCCGCCGCACGTGTATTCCGACGATCATATTACGTAAACTGGCATTTTGTCGCGCAAAACGTATCTTCACATCGAATCAAAGCTGTTACGCGTTCAAATATTTTCAATTAAGGCGGCCCTCTAGTTTCTCGGGTCGAAAAAATATATTTTTTTTTTCATAAATCACATCTACAACATGTGTAGAAAATGTGTGCCAAAGGATTTTTCGATATTCGAAGTGGTTCACAAGTTACGGCCCTGGAACGGAGCAGGTATACGGAGCAGGTATACTTTCAAACGCGTTTTTCTGGAAACACCATTTTTCGAAACGGTGACCACGATATTTCAGAAACTACTGCACCGATCTTGTTCAAATTTATACAGCATCTTTAATATGTTATAAGCCAGCGATTGAACTAGGATTATCATGATTGCTTCGATAGTTTTTTTTGTACGAGCGAAAAACTTAAGAAAAAATGAGTAAAAAATAGAATGTAATTTTCAAAAGTGTATAAAAAAGTCAATTTTTGTAATTTAGAATTCACTCGAGTTCAATCGCTAGTCTTAAATATGAAGATTAAAATGCTGTTTGGTTTTTTGATTTCAGATAAGCAGAACAGCCGCAATCTTGGTCACCGTCAAGCACCTCCTTTACTTGATGTCTTCCTGTCGGCCACTATAACGTCTATTATATATTTTGACTTCAAAAAATTTGTAAAGCTTATTTAAATGTTAATAAAGATTATGCAAAAACAATGAGATTGATTATTTCGATGCTTTGCCCGTAAAAAATTATTGAAAAAGCCGTAAAAAAACAGCCGAGAAACTAGAGGACCGCGTTAAGGAGAGATATACACCTAGATGGTCGAGGTCGAGGATTTAGAAGCTATGAACATTCCGTCGACCGTAGAAGACCTACACTATAGGTATCGATGATTCCATGTAAGTTGACAAATTTCATGATTTATTCATTCCCAAATTTTCAAACGCATTTTTCTCAAAACCACGTTTTTCAAATCGGTACCCAAAATTTCTCGAAAACCAATGAACCGATTGCCTTGAGGTTTTTGTGGTTATTCTATACACCATTATCTAGTACTTGTCATAGGATTTTTTTTCCGTTGCTTAGTTTTTGTTTTATAGGAAAAATAATAACTAATTTTTGGCCCAAAAATCACTATTTATGTTCAAACGTCCGCCATTTTGTCATAAATCGATATTTTCAAAATCGGCTATGACAAGTACTAGATTATAGTGTCTAATTTGATGATATTTTTGGTTTTTTTTTCAGATGATTTTTGAAGAAACGCCAGTGGGTACCGTATTCGCAGATTTTTTTACGACGCTCCAAGGATCATACAATATCCTTGTATATTTTTGATATTTTTAAATAAAGAAAATTAAACATATTTTCGAATGTATATACTTTTAGATAATTAAAACCTCAATCCGAAATTACAAATAGTTTTCCTTGAAAAAATTCACAAAAATGACCTTTTATCCGGCTCCTAGGTGTATATCTCCCCTTAAATTAAATTCTAATAGTACGTTAGCGCTTTCACATGTTTCCGATGTTTTGAACGAAAAGAGCGGCGATGACAGGGAAAAAGCACTCACAAGTAAATACTATGACATCGTTGATGTTGTTTACACGTTGTAAACCTTTTACCGCATGTCGAAGAAAATACGCAGTGGTTTTACGTACAACACGAGGCAGATAGAGATATCGGAAGGTAGGGAGATGATGAGATAACGCCGTAGATGGCACACGAGAGTGAACTACGCACAAGGGATGAACGCCACGTGCTTTCGGCTGACGGTCGAAGCGCGGGAAGCAGAAACAATAGCGCCCTTGATAGATGGGCATGTGCTTTCCCCAAAGGCGATCGATTTCCCTCCAATAAGGCGAAAAAGATCACAGTCATGGCCTATTTTCGTGCACACGTGCGCCACTCTCTGTTGATCGACAAGGCAGTAGGTAATCTCAGCGACTAATCCTTGATCGTGGAAAATTTATATCTCCGAGTATACATGTGTGTACGACCACAAGTAACATTCTACGGGGTCCAGCAGGGTCAGGAAAAAGATTGTGCCCTCCTATTTGTTACTACATACGTATCTTCTGGTAAAATCGATCCACTTTCCAATCCTAATGTATGTTATCCATCACAAAAGACACATATTGGCTTCAGTTGGTTGGACACGTGGCAGTGTAGACGAAAAAACATATGCATTTTGCAGTGATATTCGTGTTCTTTCGAATGACGACATTACAGCGGATGCAATGAGAGAGTGCATACGATTTCATATGAACATTGATGTGAATAATATACGGACACAAATGCGTAGGCTCGTTACATGCAGTAGGTAATGGTCAGTGTGACTCGTCTTCCGTCACGTGGAGGGTGGATCGACCGTCCTTGAACATCAAGGCTGTATTTCCGGGAAGCGGGGAAAGCAGGGGTGAACTGGGTTGCCGGTGACAAGAGAGGAAAATTGGTTCGCAGAGGGTGAGAAACGGTGAGATTGTCAGATCAAATTTATCACGCATGCTTAAATTGGTGTATTAATAGGAACAGGGAACCCAGAAGAGTGAACCCCCCCTATTGTCGTGCTGCTGTTTACTAATATGCGCATGTATCAGGCCATCGAGGCATTTTGCGAGACTCCAAAACAAGAAAGGGAATTTCGCGTGTTTCAACACTTTTATTATGCAAGAGGGTATGAACAAATTCGAGACGTATAGCCGGTCTTTACACGACTGAATTTGAGTTGAATGTTTGCATGCTTTGGACGGTATGCACGTTGCGTAATATCGTGAGCGGTGTATTCGAATAATTAATTTACAAAGGTCAATTATCTTTACTATATCTTGACCTTCACCCACTTTTGCAATTGAAATTAGCTTGGTGAAGTACTTGGTCCCAAACGTACCGAAAGTTCTTCTTGCTAACACATAGATATGGAAAAGCGAGCTGACGAGGAAAGGTTGCAAGGTCATTTTTTCATATGTGGGGTTACCCCCACTTGCGATTTTGAAAAAATCGATTTTTTTTATTGCATTTTTTTGAAGTGCAATTTGAAGTGCAGTTTTTTTGATGCCCGGAATAGATGACTCTATGTAAGTTTACAAAAAAAATATTTTCTTCGTGTAAACTGAAATTGAAACTTTAAACGCGTTTTTCTCAAAATGGCATTTCTGAAGTCGGTGACCAAGATTACTCGAACACTAATGAACCGATCTTCTTGAAATTTTGCAGGCTTATTTAATACATAAAAATGTAGTCTTTAATCGTTCGATTTTTTTTTTCGAAAAAAAAATAGCCGTTTTATAGCCAAAAAACGGCCGTTTTTTTCGTTAAAATCGAACCATTAACTTTGACTGTCCGCGATTTTGCGAAAAATGAATATTTTTTTAAATCCTTCGATTAAAGACTAGTTTATACTTATATTTGACTAAATCCATCCGCATTTTTTTTCAGATGATCCACTTCGCCGCAATGTTGGTCATCGCAAACCGTGTATATAAAAACATTATTTCATTGACGGCCATTTGCCACTAAACAATGTAATATTTTTCAATAAAAAAATTACTGAAAGTTCTTCAAGATGTGTTCTTTAAGATGGTATATTGATCGATTAAAAAAGTTTTGTAGTTTTCTTTTAAAAAGTTCATGAAAAAGGCTTTTTTTGCGCTACAAGTGGGGGTAACGCCTTAAAACGTTATCGACGAAAAACGAAAAACACCCTAATTTTCGAGGGTGTGTTTCAACCCTTAAAAATCGAGTTCCGCAGATATAAAAAAAAATACGTGTCGCCTATTTTTACCCATTCTACAAGCATGCCAAATTCCATCGAAATCGGAGAGCTCGACCTGGCAACCTTTTCTTGTGCGTTGAAAAAATTAGGTTTCGCAAGCGGGAAAGGGATTTTCAAAATCAGCATGGCATTTTATATTGGATAGCCTTGAGATACCTCAAAATACAAAAACTAGCTCACCTTGCGGCCGGTTTTGCTGTTGGAAAGAACTGCCATTTTTGGATCAACGCTCATTGTCAGATGCTAATTGAGCGATTGAGGCTTGTAACCGGGTTTCCGGAAAGGATTTTGGTAGACTTAGAGAATGCCGTAAGGCTTGTCCCGGCATCTTGATTCCTTAGACTCAGAAGAGCCATCCGAAAATCGTGAAAATCGACATTTTATGGGGTCCTCTCACTTTAGACGCTAAAAAGACTATTTTCATGAATTTTTTTGATCGGTTTATATTATAGATGTTGATATGAAAGTTGTTACACTCAATAAATACACTTTCGAAATACATTTAAACAAATTTTGTATGTATTTATGTAACCTAAACAAACTTTAAACTCGTTTTTCTCCAAACATCGTTTTTCGACGGCTTGTTGATAAAATCTTCCGAATCTACTGAACCGATCCTTATGAAATTTTAACCACATATTCTTTACAACTATAGCTATAGCGCATATCAAGGATTTTTAAAAATGTTGACGTTTACTATTTTTTTGCCAAAAACAGTGAAAAACACGTTCCTTTTGTTTTTTTCGAAAAATGGTCGCCATTTTGTTATTTTTGCATATATAAAAAATCGTATGATATGCGCTGTAGCCATTAACCCTTTGAACCAAACATTTTTCTTTACATGCACGTTTTTTTGCACTTTCGTTATTGATGACACCCGCTACGGGAAAAATAAAAATTTAATAGGTATGTTTTAGTGTTATTAAAGTCCCAGGAACCTTGAAACGCATTTACAACCGCCATATTCAATGAAAAAACACTTTTGAATCGTCAAAATCTGAATTGAATCAGGTGTAACACCAGTGTTACACTATGCCGCAAAGGGTTAACATACTGAATCTAAAACCGTTTGATTTTTTTGTTTCGGATGATCCGTTTCCGAGATTTCATCAACAGCGCAGACCTGCACATTATTGGGACATTTTTTCAAATATCATTTTCGTCTATAAATAGTGACTTAAATAAATGTTTTTTTTAAGTATTTCGAAAGTGCATTTATTAAGTGTAACAACTTTAATACCTATATCTATAATATGAACGTATCAAAAAATTCGTGAAAATAGTTTTTTTTAGCGTCTAAAGTGAGAAGATGCCTCAGTCGAAATTCCGAGATTTTATAAGGAAATTTTGCAAAATCCGACATTGGCCCAATCCAGCGGATAGGGAAACGGCCCTAGGCGGATGCGCCAAAATCCATTCGAAAGATAAATTGGTTACGCGCAACATAAGCCCAGGTTTCCATCTGGGCTTGTTTTAGGGGAATCGATCTAGGGATGTGGGGTATAGAATTTTTTCAGATTTTTCACATCAACGGTGAAAAAATTAGGTGGAAAGGGAAAATTGCACATCGCTTTAAAGCTTCATATTTCACAAACGAAAACATAAACCGTAAATAGATACCCAATTTCATTTTGCAAGACGTGCCTGATGACCCCCAAAAAACCCTAAAACTATTTTCACAAGATAGTAATCGAGATCTTTACTGTTCGCAACTATTCGCAACTACATAGTAATCGAGATCTTTACTGTTCGCAACTATTCGCAAAATGTTATGCATAGAGTTGAAAGTATAAAATCTATGAGACTATGATAGTCCGCCGGACGGACATGACGAAGTTACAAGGGCTTGCCTACCGAACCCTAAAAATAACAATTGAGGACTAGTACTGATGACAAATACCGTGAGAATACAATTTATCGTCATCGAATTGATACAACATGATTCGTTCGACTCATCCATCATTCCAACGAAATAATGTCGCGATAGTACGCGTAAGCTCTTTTGTAGAAAGCCCACAACAAGTAAAAACAGCTGATGTCACGCGGTTCCCATATGTATTGTGTGTATACCGTGTCAAGACATCAACTGTTAATTCTGCTCTACTTGTCCTACTCTCCTCAAGGCTACTATTGGTTCTAATATATGACAAATCTTTGCGAAAAATATGCGTCGATGTTTGCAAAGTTATCTACAATACGCAATCAAAAATATACTGTGCCATGATTAACAATTTATACAGTATTGAAGTTTGATTGATGTTTCGATTAGCATCCTGCACATTGTTGGTGGGATTGATCGAGCTTCCATTAATATCATGCATGTATTATTCCTATGCCAAAACCATACTTAGCTAACCACAATTTAACCTTTTCTTCATCACAGCCCCAAGACCAAAGAAATAAAGATTTTTAATGACAAATAAACATTGTATTACCGACTAATGAATGGTAACAAACACACAAAAAAACATGAAGGTTTTTCTTTTCCTGTGTGTACTTTACGTATACGTCGCATGTGAGAAGATGTAGATATTGTCCACAGTCGGTAGCAGGAGCACCAGCGCGAGACCGGAAGTTCATGCGACAGACGGCAAGCGTCGAGTAACCTGGTAAAAGCCTCGATTCCAAATGAGACCTCTTTGCCTTCGCTCCCTTCCTACTACGCGGGGCTCTCCACATACCCGTGTACATTCTCAGGTTGGCTTTGTACTTGTGTAATTGTAGCGAGTAGGCGTTTATTTTGTACCTCGGTACCGTGAAACCAGATACGCGACGACGACGCCGCTAAATACCGGCGGTGTTTATACAAGAAAAGGAGCTTTTTAATTCGTACAAGTCTGCGGAGAAGTACATTTTGTTGTTCACATTTTTCATACCGCTGAACTTCGAGGCGTAACAATTTTTTATCAAAATAATAAATGTATTTGAAATAATCATAGGTAAATCTGCCTTCAAACAACCAACGTTTTTTTTTGTATTCACAACTGTAGTTAGGGGAAGTCGGGGCAAGATGATAACGCTAAGGTGATGTTCAAATAAAACAATACATATATGAGTCAGTCAACTTTAATTATTTTTTCAACTAATCAACATTTATTAATCTTTTAATTTTGGAAGCAAAAAAATCAGTCTTTTTGATTTGTACCATAGAATGTATATTTTTAATTGAACCTTTATTTTTCCCATCTTACCCCGTATGCGGGGCAAAATGAAACAGCGCTGGGATAATGATGGGACACGAATTATTGGCATCTTTCGCATATAAAAGTGGTTTCATTCTCAATACCATCAATTGCATAAGCCAATCGTCTAAGTTCTGTAGGATTAGTCCGAATCATCTTGCTTCTATATCATTTTGATCGATTGTAAGTTCTTTATCTTCCCCTGGTAGAAACACCGGTTGAAGAGGAACCAAATGCTTTACTAGTTTCATTTCACCCTTTCTAACGTAAATAGTGGTACGTTGTAGAATATTCAGGTTTGCGATAGCCTGTATTCATCTTGCCCCATTAGACGGTTAACGAATTAAGGGGTTACCCCCACTTGCGATTTTGAAAAAATCGATTTTTTTTATTGCATTTTTTTGAAGTATAAGTATCTGAGAATAGATGGCTCTATGAGTATAGGAATAGATGACTCTATGTAAGTTTACAAAAAAAAAATATTTTCTTCGTGTAACCGAAATTAAAACTTTAAACGCGTTTTTCTCAAAATGGCATTTCTGAAGTCGATGACCAAGATTACTCGAACACTAATGAACCGATCTTCTTGAAATTTTGCAGGCTTATTTAATACATAAAAATGTAGTCTTTGATCGTTCGATTTTTTTTTCGAAAAAATGGCCGTTTTATAGCCATAAAACGGCCGTTTTTTTTCGTTAAAATCAAACCATTAACTTTGACTGTCCGCCATTTTGTGAAAAATGAATATTTTTCAAAATCCTTCGATTAAAGACTAGTTTATACTTATATTTGACTAAATCCATCCGCGTTTTTTTTTTAGATGATCCACTTCGCCGCAATGTTGGTCACCGCAAACCGTGTATATAAAAACATTATTTCATTGACGGCTATTTGCCACTAAACAATGTAATATTTATCAATAAAAAAATTACTGAAAGTTCTTTAAGATGTGTTCTTTAAGATGGTATATTGATCGATTAAAATTTTTTTGTAGTTTTCTTTCAAAAAATTCATGACAAAGGCCTTTTTTTGCGCTACAAGTGGGGGTAACGCCTTAACAAAAAATCACGCAATAACCTTGAGAATTTCTGACAAACCGTTCTTATCTTATTAATAAATAGTACTTTCATTGTGTTTACCTACCTGTCTCTAATCAATAGCAGCAACTCAAATAAACTGAAACGATGTTAAACTTTACCAAAAATTACATCGTTTTGTCAAAAAATCGATATTGTTTTCTCACCCGAGACGCGAGCTTTCGCCACAGTTGATACTTTCACAGTCATTCATCTCACCAACCACCCCTCCAAACTCCAACGGGAGTACTGTGCTCGCACACACTGTTTACCCTACATCTTTGATTTTTTAATTCGAATATTCATGCCAATTTGTCTTTTTACATTCAACCAATCAGCATTTTTTGGCGATTAAAATGTGTCGCCCACGCTCGTCAGCGTTGAGGTTCATTTATAGAAACCGGACAGCACGACGTAAGAGGAAAGTAGCTCCAAATGGTCAACTTCCCGAGCGACCATTTACCAATTTTACTTTTACACTCATCCTACTTTTTTTACTCTGGCCCCGTCTCTTTTTCGTGCTTCATCTTTTCCTCTCTCCCTCTCATCCCCATCTCTCTCTATCTCTCTCGCTCTCGGTGGACGTGCATCAACGAAGGGGAGCAAAAAAATGAACTGTTAATTGGATTTTCAGTGTCGAGCGAATGATTCTTAATTAACACGATCCGTTAATTGGTGACATTCTCGTATATAGGCGAGGGTCGAGCCACCAACGATGTTAATTACTCGATCTCGTATGCTTTAACGCGGTGTTAATGGGCACGTAACGGGTCGTTATTCTAATTCTTTCGAGCAGTAAATTATGAAAATGGAATATATACGATGATGATGCATACGCAAATATTGGAATTGGCTGTTGTAAAAGTCTTATCCGCATTCTTTGTTCCATCGTTTTTTGCAAGCTTCGCGACGCGTCCTGAAAATGGATATATCTACATATATACACATGCATATGGGGCGGGGTTGAAATTCCGAACTTTGAATGGTCAGAATGCTTAAAACTCCGAAAGAATAGTACCCCGAAATATCATAATTCCGAAATATTAGGACTTGGAATTAATTCGTAGCGTTTTTTTAATGATAAAAAAATGTTTATTTTAAATGAAAATAAAAAAATACATTAATGAATGTATTGCCCCTCGCTTTCTACTACTTTTGACCATCTTTCGGGCAGGGTACATGGAGAAAATAGGGGTCTCGAAGTTTAGAATTAATACTATGCTCCTAAAAAAATATCATTGAATATCAAAAAGTATTGAATGGAAGATAAAAATTGTAATTATGGTATAGTAATAATGAAGAAATTTAAATTTTAACCTACGATATGGCACGTAAACTGATACAAATAATACATCTTATTCTGCATATTGTGATTTTTTGTAGTATTCAAAAAATATTTTGCCCACGTGATTGGAACAATTAGTTTCCAGTATTCTACAAAGAGTACGGTATAAAGAGTCACATTTTACTAATAACTTCGTAATATTTTTCGCTATACGCCGAAGATTTATGTTATGCGTATAGTGAAATCTATACATACACGAAGATTCATGCTATACGTATAGTAAAATCCATATGGAAATATAGCGTGTAATAAAGGTTGGTATTTAACAAAAAGTCCTATACAGCATGTAGGACTCGCGCCTATGCGAGAATAGTATCAAATATAATATGCACGCATCATTTTTACTATACGGTGTGAATCATTTTTACACTTCTATAACAACAAGTCTTAGAATTCCAAACTGGCAGTAAACTGCTATACTTTTCTAGCACTGAATATTAGAATTCTGGCAACCAGTGTTAGAATTTGAGGCCGTATTTTTCTCCGTGTACGAATACCGTAATGGAAGAACGCCTCATCTTTAGATGCAATCCACGAATCAACCCATTTTTTACAATCTTCGTAAGAAGTGAACTTCTGCTCAGACAAGCTATGAGCCATCGAACGAAACAAATGGTAATCAGAAGGAGCGATATCTGGAGAATACGGCGAGTGGGATAGGACTTCCCATTTAAGTGTTTCCAGATATGTTTGTATCGGTTTTACGACGTGCGGACGAGCATTGTCGTGCAGCAAAATGACTTTGTCGTGTCTTTCGGAGTATTTCGGCCGTTTTTCTTTTAATGCACGGCTCAAGCGCATCAATTGCAGTCGGTAGCGATCCCCAGTGATGGTTTCATTCGGTTTCAGCAGTTCATAATAAATCACACCTCTCTGATCCCACCAAATACAGAGCAGGAGCTTAGACCCATGGATATTTGGCTTTGCCACTGATGTTGAGGGTTGGCCGGTCTTAACCCATGACTTTCTGCGCTTCGGATTGTCGTAATGGATCCATTTTTCATCACCAGTGACAATTCGATGCAAAAAACCGGGAAGCAAAACTCCCCGCATAAACACTTTATTCGGCACAAATGTTGACATATTCAATAAATTATAGTGTTGTTATTTACGATTTAAAAAGAGGTTATGTACAGCAAATGATATTCAATGATAGCTGTTTCACGATGAATACATTACTGTCGGTAACAACGAAATACTGTACTACTCACGCCATCTCTTGTAAAAAGCTACGAATTAATACGAACACCTAATAATTTTACACGAAAGACCAAAACTCCGAAAATTTTAACACCGTCAAAATGATTCGGCTATGGAAGTTTTAAAAGTTCCAAAATTTTCAATAAATCGACGAATTACTTCACGATTTTTTTTTAATTGAGAAGTGATTTTGCGTCAATTTTGAAATTTGTCTAGACAATGTTATACGTTCTACATCATTTACAGTCAACTGTGTAGACTTTCGCTGGCATGATCTTGACATGAGGGCCGGGTTGAAATTCCGAACTTCGAATGCGCCGACGGTTTAAAATTCCCAATTTTAATGTTCCAAAATTACAAGGATCGTCACAATTATGCTAGCAAAAGTCTACACAGTTGACTGTCAATGATGAATTTCAAAATTGACGGAATATCACTTCTTAATGAAAAAAATTCTCGAAATAATTCGTCGATTTATTGAAAATGTTGAAAGTTTTAAAACTTCCATAGCCGAATTATTTTGACGGTGTTCAGATTCTCGGAGTTTTGGTCTTTCGTGTAAAATTGAACGTTCGGAATTTCAACCCGGCCCCGTTCAGATTTTCGAAGTTATGGTCTTTCGGGTAAAATTCTTTCGCGGTTTGATCTTTCGGGGTAGTATTCTTTCGGAGTTTTGAGCATTCTGATCATTCAAAGTTCGGAATTTCAACCCGGCCCCATGCATATACATGGCGTCTCGCGCATTAAGGCTACGACGAAATTCCACGGTTTAATAAATGTCGGCCAAATGACGTGAATTAGTCCAATATGTCTGGGAAAAGCACGAAGCACAAACCGGTGAGCAACAATTCCACGGTAGCGGCGTGTGAACGGTGCGGGTGCGTGTGTGTATGAGCGTCGATCTCGCGCGTGTAATTAAAATTACTATCCCCGTCATACTTTACATGGAGACCGGCGACGGTAGACAGTTGGGTGGAGAAAGCATACTTGGGAGGCTCTGCAACCTCGTCCTTCAAACTCTCTACCCCGCTATCCGCTCTTATGAAACTCCGAGCTCTGATATACGAAGAATCTTCTGGTAACTTTCGCAGTCGCGGACACTTGACATTCTTCCGAGGCAACTCCCGGGCTCGGTGATGATATTGGAAAGAATATGTTTGAAGATTGCCTTTTGGCGTAAGAGGTTCGGTTATCGCCCTCCTAACAATGTTCGAGCTCTGGAAATTTCAATGTAGTCGGTGATTTCTCATTGTAGGAAAGCCTGAAGAGAATCAACCGAATTTATCTTTCGAACACTGCCTCATCGTTTCTTATTGATTACACGCATTATCACTTGTGTGATACACACGTAAATCCGACCATGCAACCTCCACGTGGTACGCTTTGGGCAACGCAAATGTCGGCGGTTCACAATTGACAATCAAAATCGTGTCTAAAATGCGTCAGTGTTGTTTCCTGAATTGTTTTACAAATAAAATTAAAAAATTGGAATTTTTTCGAAGTTTTTTTCTCAAATTTAACAAGCAACTAGTGCAAAGTTGTGAAAAAAGTCGAAAAAAGTTGGTCTTTTCATTTTGATGATGATTACACGATGTGTAGGAACAATAGAATTGTTCCTTGAATTGTTTTGTAAACTTTGATCAATCGGTCCGGAAAAACAGTGCGACAGATCAATTCGCAAATTCACAGGGCTATTGGGGATGCTGAAAAAAACCTGGCAGCCCTAGTCTTTCCATCAACGCTTGTAGTGTAGTGGTAGATTTACTGAAAAGCCGTAAAATGTCAATTTCTTGTACTTTTTTCATGTCAATGTTAAGGGTGAAAAAAAATTCTCAAAAATCAACGAAAGAATTTTGTAGGAAATGTATTCAAGTTTTCGAAGCTGCCCTTTAAATCATTGTGCGATCATTGGTTGCTGAGATATCGATGGTCAAAGACAAAAGGATCCTTTTTCATTCAAGGTCGGATATCTCAGCAAAAAATTAATGTAGAGAGACTAATGAAAAACGAAATTGAAGCTGAATAAACAAGCTTAGTGACCTATCCATTGATTTAACTGAAAAAAAATCCTGAGCTCGTGGAACCTGAAAAGAAACAAAAAAATTTGCACATTTTTTTTGCGCTATTTCTCATGATTGCGCGATAACCGTAGGTAACGAAAAAATTTGCCGACCGATCTCGAAACTATAAACTTGAAGTTTCAAAATGCTTTTTTTCATCTCGATACGACTATTTTTCACACAGATACAGTGCTTCAAAAAACACTTTTAAAAAATGCAAGATGCTTTCTGTGCCTTTAATTGTTTGGACTAGTGTTTTCAAAGCGATAGATGTCTGAGAATAGAGAAATAAAGAATAGAGTTGTCCTGCCCTGAGAAACATTTTAAACACCTGGTTTCCAGAGCAATTTATCTCGAAGACGCAATGAGAAAGTAATGAAAGTGGCGTAAGGTTCGTTTCTCATTGTTCCTACTATCTTTCTTCTTCCTTTTGTTCCTTGACCTTTTTGCACACCTACAACTGCGTAAGACAGAATGGCAGAAAACATTTTTTCAAACACTTTAGAGCGTGGTTCTACGTCTTCAAACTCGCGGTCGACGTCAAATTTGGCATGTTTCTTTTATAAAGTCATTTTTCGTTGAACGACAAAAAGCAGAAATTGAAAAAATGGCAAAACTTTCAGGAATGCAGGGGGACGGAAATGTTTTCTTCTCACAACTACTTCGGCAGTTTTCGTAAGATTTATTTGGATCAGTTGCGTCTTTTATGCGTCGAGAAGTAACGAAAGTATATAAGAAAATGTCATCGCATCTCACGATGCTGCCTGATCGATCAGGGTAAAACTAGCCGATGAGTTACTTCGGGTCATAGACTGCCTGCGTGCAAAATTTCACCTGGATACGTTGCACCGTTGAAGCGTGATTGAGTAACAAACAAACGCATAGACTTTCATGTGACGGTGACATCGCCATCACCGTTTTCTTTTGATCTCGTGTAGTCACGACAAGCATCCCTCGACATGTTGCTCGCGCGCTGTAAAAAGGGTAGCGTTAATCGTATATGCAGTCGCATAGAAAAATCCTCCACTCTTGCCTCCGAACGATCTGTTTTATCCCCCTTTTTTCATTACTTTTATGTATCAATGGCGCTGCTGCACTGGACTGCGGGGATGTGTGACCCGGTTTTCTTTTTTTCTTTCAGTTTCTCCTATATCGATGTACACGGATCGCCTTTGGACCGTTTAATAGTGGGGGCTCACGTGACATCAGTAATCTCTATCCCTAGGGGATTTTTCGTAAGGTCGTTGCATTTCTTGAGCTAGATAAATGTTTCCTCTGTCAGCGCACAATAAATGATCCGTCTTTCAGAGGTTTGGAAGTTCATTTTTTTTTCACTACGACTGATACTTTACACTACAGAAAATTTCGGTGGATTGGACGTACAGATTGTGTGAATGTACTTTTACAAGGAGATAAAATGCATCATCGATTTGACGCATTGTTGTTTCGGATTGAAATGAATTTCTATTTCTTTTCACATGCCAAATTTCAGTGACATCCACGGCGATGTTCAACCCGTTTTCACGCGTGTGATCCACTGATTCCGAATCCCAAATACGACATTAATACGTGGCAGAAAATCGGCGTTGATATTGCAGATGTGCTTCGTAAAATCACGGAGCGTCTCACAGTCAACAACACTAGCGTGCTCATTACACATGCATCACGCAAGTACTATAATTTATATCGCCCGAGCGGAGTGGGTTTTCCATCGAGGGTTGACCTACTTCTTTTTTTCATAGACATGTCGCTCACATATTACCACATCTAACGAGGATTTTATAGGGCAATCGAGTTACCCCACGAAAATTCCGTGCACTCGCGACGAATGTGGCGGATGCATATTTTCCCAGCGATGACAATACATTATTAGGGCGTACTACACTCTTATTACGCAGTCAGCCCGTCGCGATATATTATGCTTGTATCGATTTGTGCAACTTCGCGAAAGCACGCTTGTATATCAATATTCCGGGCTAGTGGAGGAGAAAATTAAATGACGATGATATGCAATGAGAACGTGTATTGAATAATATGGGTTTGTAACGATTAATAACCGATTAATATCACATACATCTATGTGTGTGTCCGTGCGTTAAGGCGTCAGGCTACTGTGAGAAGGCCGAAACTCTCGTTCGTCGCTTGAGGCAACACAAATTGAAGAGAGAGGTCCAGCATAGGGTGCAGGAAGCGCAGATTGAAGGTAAGCTTATTATTACAACGATAGAACTGCTGGTAAAATTTTTTACGCGTTTGACTCGAAAATATGTTTTTCAAAACGGTGTACACGATTCTTTGACATCTACTAACTATATGACATATATAGCTTATAGATAACTTTTGACATCTATGAACTAGTCGTTTAGTCTTGACTAACGTTTTTCTTCTTGACATTTTTTTCATTGGTTATCAACAATAAGATGTCATTTTTCCTCGAAAAATCGGAGACAAAATTCAATATTTTTTTAATGATTGAAATGCAATAACAAAAAAGCTTGGTCAAGCTTTACAAAGAATATCATAAGTGTCCGCCGTCGACCTTGTGGAAACTCATATATGTGATAAAGCATTGAAAATTATTAGACACGTATTTTTTTTTGTCAACGGAAAAACGGTTTTAAGGGCAAAAAATATCAAGAGAAACCACCCCTCAAAGAAAGGCGTGTCGAGGGGTGGTTTTGCAGTTTCACCCACTCGCAGTCACCGATTTTAATGAAACAAAAACGAAATTCTTTTAATGTAGAGCCATGCAGAATCCACTATAGAATAATTGAAAAAAATGAAATCAGGGGTGATACGCCTTTGAGGTGTCGTTTCTCCCCTTAAAAACGTTTTTCCGCAGATGAAAAAATACGTGTCTAATAGTTTTTAATGCCTTACCGCCTGCAGCCTTGGCCAAAAGTATGAGGCACACTGTACATTTTTTTATCCGGACAAAAAATTGAATATTTCGGCGAAAAAAACGTAAACCCATTTACCAAACAACGTTTTCAAGTGGACAAGGCCAGCTTCATTTTGCTTTTTTATTTTTATTTTTGCGATTTTTTTGGTACCCGGCACGTAATTTTGAAAATGGCGGTTTTTCACGATTTTCGCACTTTGCAAAATTGCGTGCTGGACTTTGAAAACTAGTAATCTCACCATTTAGTGATATAATCTTTGGAAAGGACACCATTGGCTTTTGTTTCGTTTTTTAAAAACATTTTGCGATTTTTTTCGCAAAGTTATTCAGTTTTTTATTTTAAAAAAACGGCCGATTTTCAAAAATCCGGCATCATGCGGCGTAACTTTAAAACTATGAGGTTTGGGATATTTAGTCTAAGGAGTAAAAAGTTTTATTTTGTTTTTTGGAGTCACTAAATTGTTTTTATGTTTTTTCCAAAGTTTCGTTGCATCGCTATTTCTGGTTGCCAGTCGACGATTTGTCTCATTCATGTATTGCCGTTACTTTGACACAGAGATGTTTTAATGAAAATATCAAGAAAAAAGGACATGAGAAAAGGTAGAACAGCCTTGGCCAAACGTTTTAGGCACCTCTATAAAATATTAATATTTTAAAAAGTATATAAAACTATTACAATTGCTTTGAACTAAAGCTGAGACGGCATCATAAAATATAAAATTAAACAATAGAAAATCTCTTTTCGCCGATTGCAAAACATCTGGATCGAAAAACGCTAAACATGTGCGTTTTTTAATTTCGACAAAAAGTTTTACAAGTCTTTATTTGCTATTCTTGTATTGGAGAAGCCCTTCTCTGCCATTTTGATTACTTCAGCGCGAATCCTTGTTTTCGAAAATGCCGAAAAGCAGTGAGCTTTCATACAAAAAATGGGTAAAAATTCAACTTCAACGTTTCGACTTGGGACTTCTATTGTTTCTGCAAAAGTTAAGTTTTACGCGTTTTTCGTATGAAAGCTCACTACTTTGCGGGATTTTCAAATGCAAGGAATCGTGCTGAGCTAACAAAATCGCGGAAAAGGGCTTCTCCACTCTAATAGCAAATGAAGACTGGTAAAAGTTTTTCTCCAAATAAAAAAAAACGCACGTGTTTAGCATTTTATGATCCAGATGTTTTGCAATCCACCAAAAAAGGTTTTCTATTGTTTAATTTTATACTTCATGATGCCATCTTAGCTTTGGTTCGAAGCAATTTTAATAGTTTTATATACTTTTTAAAATATCAATATTTCATAGGGGTGAAATATTGAGCCACGGCTGTATGTACCTTTTCTCATCTTAGTATTTTCATTAAAAAATCTTCGTTTCAAAGTAAGGGCAATCAATTAATGATACAACCGTCGACTATCAACTAATAATATCGGTACAAAGAAATTTTGGAAAACAATTTAAAAAAAAATGTCGTGACTCCAAAATAACAAAATACAACTTTCTACTCCTTAGACTAAATAAAATATAAACTATTCCAAACCACATAGTTTTCAAGTTACACCGCACGATGCCGGATTTTCGGAATCCTGCCGTTTTTTAAACTAAATAACTGTGCAGAAAAAAATCCTTCCTTTCCTTTCGTGTTTTCTAGAAAAAAGGTTAAGGGTGTGCTTTTAAAAAACAATATCACTAAATAGTGAAGATTGCTATTTTTCAAAGTCCAACACGCGATTTTGCACAGTGCAAAAAATGGAAAAAAATCCCCATTTTCAAAATGACGTATCGGGTACAAACAAAATCGAAAAAATAAAAAAGCAAAATGAAGCTGGCTTTGTCCGCTTTGAAATCCCGTTTGGTAAATTGGTTGGCAATTTTTTTTCGCCGAGATATTCGATTTTTTTTCTGGATAGAAAATGTACAGGGTGCCTAACACTTCTGGCCAAGGCTATATATGAATTTCAACAAAATTAGAGGCGGACAGTTAAATGATGTACCTTGTTAGCCAGTATTATCTATTTTGAGAGAAAAAAAATCTTTTTTTGTTTCAGACCAACCGGGTGGCCAAAATAAAATATATCTAAATCTCTAAATAAATCAAATAAATCTCTAAACGACTTTTCAATCATCTTACTTATTCCTTCAAAATGATTATTTTTTTTCAAATAACCCTCTTTTTCTGGTCGTCACGGTAGCCTAACCCCTTAACACAAAAGTTTATGCCCGAGATACGAAAATGTCCGATTTTAAAAACGGCGACGCGTGTTATTGTATCTTATGTTCCCGATTTCTTAAAAATAATTCTTACCTCGATCAGCGCAACTTTGGTTGTACTGCAGCGTACGATCTGAGAAAAAAAAAGAAAATACTCATTGAGACAGTCTAGTCAAATATTTTTCACAAAATGGCGAATTCTGCATTCCTAATGACACGTGATGATGCACTCAAGTTTGCACATTGAGTGCATCGAACTTTCTTTGTCTCTCTCTTTCCCTCTCTCTCTCTCTCTCTCTCTCTCTCTCTCTCTCTCTCTCTCTCTCTCTCTCTCTCTCTCGCCGGCTCGCTCTTTCATATGCACGAGTGCGCGAAACCGGACACCCCGTCGTCGTTGCCGTCACGTTCCCTCCATTTCTTTATCCCCTCGCCCATTTCTCTTTCCCCACCAGCCTTCTTTTCGTTCTTTTCTTCCAGCAATTTTATTCGCCTTTTTTCTCGCTCGTTGACCGCGCAAAAAAGACTGAAACGAAGAGTTGTAATAAAACGAAATAGTGTGTTGGGCGCGCGTGTATGAACGCTGATACTCGCAATGAAAGAGCCAAAGAGGAAGCTTAGAACGAAGGGGGCAGAGCGAGAGATTGTTGGAATGTGAGAAAACGCTACGTGCAATTAGAGAAGATTCCAATGTTCTTGGATGAAGAGAATACACACAGAGAGAGAGAGAGAGAGAGAGAGAGAGAGAGAGGGGAGAGAGAGAGAGAGAGAGAGAGAGACTTGGTTCGAAACTCGGGCATACGCGTACCGGGCATACGGTAGCTTCCCAATGGTATTAGCTCATCCTCTCTTCAGTCTCCATCTAATCCTAGAAGCAGCATGTGGGGTCCGTACAGACCCCACACCCATTTTCAAGTATGCTTTTATGGCAGACGGCATTTTCGAGAGTGAACACCTTCCATTATGTAATTCACCTTTAAGGAAGAGAATTGTCACCATCAAGAGCGCCGGGGAGTTGTCAGTTTTGACTCTTCAATCAACGAAAGTGCACTTGGGGTCCAAGCGCGCCCCACATGATATTTTGTCTTTGTCTTTCAGGCGGTGCAACAATTTGAGTTTTGCAGTAAAAATTAAAAGACTTGTCATTCTATACAAATAGAATGCACGCTGCGAAAAAGATCTTGTCGAAAAATAAATCACGCTTGAGCGTAAGTTAAAATAAAATTTGCAAGCCACGATGAAATATCTTACACTTGTGTAATTTTTCAATGTGAATTGAAAAATACATACATTTGGATATATAGTTGCAAAAAATGTTCGGATATACTCTTCTGAGGGAACGCGAAGATCTTTTTTTTTTTAATAGTGTATTTAACCTACTTTGAAAAATTCATCGATTTGGCAAAATCGGTTTATGGGAGAAAGGATTTTTTGTTTGAAAAAAGGGCTTTTTTTGCATAGGCTTTGTTTTTTTTTGTTTGATAACGTTATTTTTATATCAGTTTTCGGAAAATGAATTTTAATGCACATCATTACAGGTGTTATTGAACAACGAAGATCGGCCATCGGTATATAAACTCTATTATCGTTTATTAAAATTATTTTTCACTAACAATAAGGAGGGGCGTGGGCTCCCACGGGCCCATTGGGCCTCACAGATGCCCAAAATGGGATGCGCCTATGATTAAGGGAAGGGTAGGGGCTTCAGCGTGAAAAGAAAACAGATTTTTGCGAATTTTTTCCATCTATATGGATAGAGTAAATTTATTGAAACCTTTTGTACATTATTAAGTGTCATTTCAAGAACATTCCGTGAAATTTGTACGCGAAAATATCCACAAACAAGCCGGTGACAAAGCTTTTCCAAGAACGCCTTTGGAAAAACACGATTTGCGATTTTCACTGAATCTCAGCGAGAAATTATTTGAAATCAAGTACCATTGAAATTTAGTCAAAGTATCGTCAAATCCTCCCCCCAACGGTCTTTGATAATTTTTTTTTCATTTCTAAATTTTTGGTGTTCATGTAAAGTTAAAAGTGCTATTTTTCACGAAAAATTCCGCCATTTTGGGGGTGGAAAACGCCCTCAATGTAAAAAAATCTCAAACTAACCGTTGGGGGAGGTATTTTATATGTAGAAAGTGTGTGCCAAGTTTGAAATAAATCGGTCATGTAGTATTCAAATGGCAGTGAACACGGACTTTGAAAAAGTGGTTTCGAGAAAAAACGCGGCACCGGCTTGTTTGTGGATATTTTCGCGTACAAATTTCACGGAATGTTCTTGAAATGATACTTAACAATGTACAAAAGGTTTCAATAAATTTACTCTATCTATATAGATGAAAAAAAATCGCAAAAAAGTATTTTTTTCACGCTGAAACCCTTACCCTCCCCTTAATATAAATATAGCATATCACGAAGCTGAAATAAAATAACTAATTAGGATATAGTCATATTTTTTTCTAGATTAACGGCAGTTAAATCTAAGAAATACGTTTCGACTGTTTTTCTACCTCTCCTCTCTTCTACAGCGGAACGAGATACATCAGCGCAGCGAACAATCGATGATAGGTGCATATAGTGTCGGAGTAGTGCTACACGTGCCGGTATCAATGAACCCCAAGGTGAAAGAATTCTTGTCACCGGTTTTATTTTTGTAATGGTAATCTCGTACGTGCTTGTGCGAGAGTGCACTTTTCAAGGCTCCAAAAATTGGTTGACAACCTTTAGCGATAATTATGTATAAGTATCATTGGCGCGTGTAACTTTTGTTCGCGCTTCTCTAAGCGATTTTTAACCTTGAGTTGGTGTTGCAGAAAATGAAATGAAAAGCAAACGTGCACACGAATATCATACGGAAATTTGTAACTCGAGAACGCGTGTTTGAAGAAAATGATATTCGTAAAATCGAAGCGAGAAAGAAATCGTACGGTCGGCGCTGACGGAGACGATGAACCGCATTTTTTAAATGTTTTTTTTTTAATTCGATATAGAATCCACCGATTGTGAATAATGATAATAATGACACGTATTTAAATAGTTCGCCCTTGGCGTATCTACTGATAATTCTGATGAACCTCAGGCCGACAAAGTTGTCCCGTGCAGTTTCCGGACGCCGAGTCTTCCGCAAACGTCACCATATCCACGTGTATCAGGTGTGAATGAATCCCATCCGCTCGACACTTCTCTCAATAGTGTCACGTTCGAGGAAGAGAGAAACGTGAGCTGCGCGCTATCGTTGCCACGCGCCGGCTAAATACGTCCGTCCTCGTGCGCGAATACCTGGCCAGTAAACGATGAAAAGATGGAGAAAAAAAACCAATTTAGAAGGAGAAGAAAAAAAACATCGCGCGTGCCGCGATACCGGAGAAGCGATTTGGAGCGGGGAAAGAGACGCAGCTGAGAAGTGCGCGCGTGCAGCACGACGGGATATTGCGTCCTGATGTGCGGACTACGTGGAGCAAACAAATGGAATGCAAAGCGTCGAGACGTTTCGAGCAACGGGGTACCAATCTCTGGGTCATCTATATTGGCGTCGAGAGCATGCATATGCATTTCCACTTCGAGAAAAGAACAACGAAGAATGCCATTTTTCAGTATTACGGTTGAATATCTATATCTTATTCATGAAAGTGTGTTTTTGGATTTGCATTTTTTGAATGAATTTATTTATTTTCCACTGAGTAAACAAATAGTTTATTTTTGTACCGAGTAGAAATATAGTCAGACTGGCCTGACATTGGATCCGGGCCTGATCACGCTGTAGTAGGGAAGCCTTAATTACGGTGTCCCTTAATTTGCCGGATCCGGCTGGTTTTAGACGATGGTCAAGCAAGGGGATTTGCGTTGACCTCCAGTTGCCGGAGCCGGCTAATTTCAGGCGGTTAGTCGGGCAAACGAATTGACGGCTTGCGTGAATTGGCTCAGGCCTAGGTAGCCGGAACAGGATGGGGTTGAAGTTTGCATCGTTGAAATGCAACGAATGCATCTTCATTACTATCCAAAATCATATTTTGCCGAATAAATCGCTAAAGGAGAATCCTAAAAATGTTTGCGTGATTTTCGTGGCCCAAATCTGCCATGGGAAATTTGAGAAGTCGAAAAAATGTAATATTCGTTGCATTCCAACGATTCAAACATCAACGTCATGAATCAGGCCAATCGCCTGAAGGTAGCCGGATTAGTCCTAGGTAGCCGGATTCAGGCCTATCGGCTGAATAGGTAGTCGGACCAGGCCTATCCCCTGAAGGTAGCCGGAACGGTCCAGCTACCTTTAGGCAATGGTCAGGCAACTGGACTTTCGTCAGTTCGCCTGATCCCGCTAGCTTCATGCGATCATCAAGTAACCGGACCTACACTGAAAAAAAGTCGTTCATCCAATCAAAATTCAGTTGGTTTAACAAAATGTATCTTTAAATACGTTCAACTTGATTTTTGAATGGCATAACAAACGTTTTGTTAATCTAACTGATAGTTTTAGTGGTGTGAACTGTAGCTTATTTAGCATGTCTGAGCAACTGTTAAAACAACAAAATTTCGACACAACAAAATGCATTTTGCACATTCAACGATTTCTTTTTCTCAGTGTATATACAGTTTGGCGCCTTTCACACGCCTAACCTCTTATCAAACACCAGACGAACTATATATCGACGTCAAAATGTCGAAATATACTGTCCACTCTATGCATACATTTTTCATTATTCCTAATATTTTATTCCCTAATAAATCTGTGATTCGGTTCAATCTGTTAAAAAAACAATTTAGTTGAATCCACTGAATCTGTCTATTTAATTTTTTACATTAAAATTAAATAGAATGTTCGTAGAGACAAACATTTTTTAATTTGCTTGAATTAATGGTCTGCCTTTATTGCAATACACAAATCGACGGGGAGGGGGGTAGAGATGGGGAGAGAGAGGAATTATATATAGGTTATGTTTGAAAAATCTATAGCATGATATTCGATAGAACTCTAATTATCACGATGATATCAACTAATTGATATAGTTTATGTGATACAACAAATAATTGTAGGAATTCATGCGATCTCTTATGCCATTTCTGCGATTGAGATGCTAACAAACGATCGGTAGCGTAAGGGCAGCGTGCGTAGTTATAGGTAGGTAAGTTGTAGGTTCGATTCCATATGAAGGCGGTGAAATATTTTCATCGAAAGAGAACATCTCAGAAGGCCAGGGAATGACGAGTTATGATACAAAATCATTGTAGTCCAACTCTAAATTAAGTATTTCATTTTATTTGGGATTTATAAAATATTCTTTTCTGTATTCTATATTCGAAAAAACATATTTAAAACAAATAGGATTGTGGTAGGTCGTGAGACAAGGAAAAACCCTATTTGATTTAAAAAGATCCTATTAAAATGAAGAAAAACAATTTTCCAGTGCAATGAAGAATCTGAGATGGTGGTTGCCGAAGCAGCAACGAACTCCTCTTTTCGAACTGCACGTCAGGCCTTGATCTTTTACCTTGATCAGGCCGAAGTCAGGGATTGCGTTTCAAAAATGATCAGGGCTTGATAAAAAATCCCGATCAAGGCCGGAAAAAGAAATCAGGATGCCTGATCAGGTTTCTCTTGTAGCCGGAGCAAGATTTCTACTCGGGTAGAAAATTTATAAGTGTGATTTTCACACGACTCGCAACAAACGAGCACTTTCGTATTTTTTTATATCTTGCTCGATATTATCGAAATCATTTTCTTCACATCATACATTCTTTGTGCGAGGTAGAATATTATACGTTTACATACTTTATGAAAGTGGAGAAAAAATACGGTTAACGATGAACAAACATTATGGGCGAGTGAAAAATAATTACTCTTCGAATTGGAATGGAATAATGAGAAACAAAATCGTTTCTCTCGCCAGGAGAACGGAAATCGATTGCGTTTTATGATGTTCGCGGCCAGTAACCGGATTGTACGCGCACGCAAAGTCGCCATAACAAAAAGAAAAAATACGAATAATATTCTACGTGTACCGAGTTTGCCGATTAATTATCTGTCAGTGTTTGCCAAGATAATTAAAGAAGTCACGTATCAGGACGTGGGCAATTAATACACCTTTTAAAATTGAACGAATATCGATCACTATGGAAATGTTGTTTACCAATACAATCGGCCCCGGCACACCTGTACACATAAATGTATTAATAAATATATGGATGTGTCGGTGCGCATGTGCCTCAGGCAGATAAGAAGAAAAATCGTACAAAAATTAGTTGTACCGGAAGTGAAATGAGATCGGCGAACCCAAACAAAAATATGCCACACAGGCCTAAAATAAATCATGCACCGTTTTTTAATGAAAGACACCGTGAGAGTGGTGCAAATATATTTAGTTGTCTACATTTAAGGGGTTACCCCGACTTGCGATTTGGAAAAAAATGATTATTTTTTTATTGCATTTTTTTGAAGTATAAGTATCCGGGCCCATACAGAAGTATGGGCCCGGAATAGATGACTCTATGTAAGTTTACAAAAAAAAAAATATTTTCTTCGTGTAAACTGAAATTGAAACTTTAAACGCGTTTTTCTCAAAATGGCATTTCTGAAGTCGATAACCAAGATTACTCGAACACTAATGAACCGATCTTCTTGAAATTTTGCAGGCTTATTTAATACATAAAAATGTAGTCTTTAATCGTTCGATTTTTTTTCGAAAAAAATGGCCGTTTTATTGCCAAAAAACGGCCGTTTTTTCGTTAAAATCGAACCATTAACTTTGACTGTCCGCCATTTTGTGATAAATGAATATTTTTTAAAATCCTTCGATTAAAGACTAGTTTATACTTATATTTGACTAAATCCATCCGCATTTTTTTTTCAGATGATCCACTTCGCCGCAATGTTGGTCACCGCAAATCGTGTATATGAAAACATAATTTCATTGACGGCCATTTGCCACTAAACAATGTAATATTTTTGAATAAAAAAATTACTGAAAGTTCTTGAAGATGTGTTCTTTAAGATGGTATATTGATCGATTGAAAAAGTTTTGCAGTTTTCTTTAAAAAAATTCATGAAAAAGGCCTTTTTTTGCGCTACAAGTGGGGGTAACGCCTGAAAGAAGAGCAATTTCAAAGGCAATCTACGGGAGACCGTCAAAAGTGTCGCATAAATCGCCTTACTCATAGAAATACTGATCGCAAAATTTTGTCATACTTGTGTTATTCAACATGAGGATTGAATTGCAAGACTTCGAAGTGTACACATAAACTCCCGGCCTTCTTTCATTAAATAGTTATTTATTTACTTAAAATGAAAGTACATTTTAAGGTAGCACGAGTGCGGGCTCTTGATTTCTACAGATTTTGTTCAAATTTTAACCAGACATTGTTCATATTATTATGCATGTTTGAGTGAAATTTCAGAACAGTCGACTATTTAGATTGGGAGATAATCGGTTTTGAAATTGCAACTTTTAACACTGCAGGGTCTGCATTGAAATTTAAACAGAATGATGTTCCGTAAAAAAATATTTGTCCCCTATAATAAGAAGACATATGGCAACACCGCATATTTATAATGGAAATATTTTTTTATGATAAAAGTTTTTAACTTTAGGAACACGGTAATTATTTTTTTCTTGAAATATTGAACAATACTGTTCTGCGGTGTTACCATATGTCTTCTTATTATAGAGGACAAAAATGTCTTACGAAGAATTATTCTGTCTTTACTGAACGTTTTCAGCGAAACTGAATAGTAAAGGCAACTCAAACTTCTTTCGCTCTTTCCCTAACTAGTTTGGTATCTAAACATCATTTTTTTTTTCAAAATTTATAAAAACAATAGAATGGTACGACGCATTATGTGACCTGAGTTTCGGTCAGGGCAGACCCTGAATGTGAATTACTTGGCGGTAAAAAGATGGTGGTTTCGAGTCGATAAATTCGGTAATAGAATTTTCGACTTTATTGAACGTTTTGAAGTGGCTATCAGCCAAATTATGTTGGAGCGATCGGAACAAGTGAAAATCCGCTGGAACCAAGTCTGGTGAATACGCCGGGTGTGGCAAAACTGCCCAGGCAAACCAACGACCCGACTAGAAATTTTGCTACGGGGCATACTAGGGCCGTATCCGGCATGCCGTATTCCGTACCACGGCACTTTACAGGCCGCCCTTATCAGGGTTTTGACAGGCGTGAAACGCTTTTTGCATCCGGCCCTGATGCGGATGCCGATTACGAACCTGATCAGTATACTTTTGCAGGCTCTGATCCGGCTGCCGTATCTACTCCTGAAATGACAAATAAAAACGATCCAAAAATTATGAATAAAAAAATTCTGTTAGTGCTTCTTGTTTTCATGTACCTTATTTATGTTCCTGCCTATATCATAATTGAATTAAAACGTATTCTGCCTCGTTAAAGTTTTTACCTACCCTCGGGATTGAACGTATGCCTTTTCATTCTAGAGCTGAGCGCGCTACCTATTTGGCCATCCTAACACTTGTGTAAACTTTCTTTTTTCTTTCCTATCTTTATCAGTCTAATTCTATTATAAAGAATGTCAATAATTGTATGTATGATGTTGAAGGTTGCATCATTGCAATGCAACAATAATTATGTTTTTACCGCTGATTTTTTTGTTGCCCATTTAATGCCTTTGCACACGGCGTATTTTCTACGCGCAGACCACGCGATACAAACGCGATACACACTTGATCTAGATGCGTTTTTCAGTCCAAAAAGCGTGTGGATCATGTGTGTGTCGCGTTTGTATCGCATCGTCTGCGCGTAGAAAATACGCCGTGTGCAAAGGCCCTTAGGCTGTGAAAACAACTCACACGCATGTAATTTCGACAAAAATAGTAAATTCACTTTTATTCTTATTACACACACACACACACACGCGCGCGCGCGCACACTCAGACACACACACAGATTACGGACCGCAGCTTGATACCCATATAGGGTCGCCTGTCGTAACAAAAATGCCAGCATTCAGCCATTAAACGGTTTGCTGATAATCGGCCAATAATTCGTCGACCAGCATTAGGGTACTGTAGGCGGATGAACGGCTTGCCAGATCTATGCCAGCCATTCGTGGGCCAATACTATCGCACCGATAATATGGCGATCAGCATTGGGGTATCGTAGGCAGATGAACGGCTTGCCAGATCTATGCCAGCCATTGGTGGGCCAATACCATCGCACCGATAATATGGCGATCAGCATTGGGGTATCGTAGGCGGATGAACGGCTTGCCAGATCTATTCCAGCCATTGATGGTTTGTTTTTGGGCGTTTTGCAAATGCAGGTCGTTAAACTGTAACACGTAAAAACAAGGGATAAGGTTTCGAAAAGCATATCCTACTGATGAAGCTGAAATTTTGCACCGACCTTCTTTTCAATATTTTAAGAGAACCTTTAAAAGGATATTGGTGACTAGCAATAGTTTTCGATATATCGGATATTGAAAGTTATTTATTGTACTGCGCTTCTACTATATTAAATAAATCCAAACAAAGCCATCCCACATGGCAAGTGATATGCACATACGGGCGAGCACTGTTTGCCAGGAAGCAGCGCGGCCGGAGGAGTGGGGGGTATCTATGGGATATATAGATATACTCGTATGGCGTGAAATAATAAACTTTACAATGCGATGTATGGAAAACTATTGCTAGTCGTCAAAAATCCGTTAACGGTTTCTCTTAGGATAATGAGAGGAAGTTCGGTGCAAAATTTCAGCTCGATCAGAGGAGTATGCTTTTCGGAACTTCACCCAAAACGAGCGAGTTATTTTTACAGCCTAAATGGACCAAAAAAATTGTCGGTAAACTTTAATGTCACGAATAAAATTATCGGCATAAAAGTAAGGAACGAACAAACGATGGGTTCTGTAAGTGTTAAAATGGCTAAGTGGGTAGGGCGCTCGACACTAGAACGAAAGGCGCAGGTTCGATCCCGATGAAAAGTAAAAATTTCAACAATGCAGAACCTGTTTTTAATGCAATTATTCTATGTACATGGACATAAGTAAAGCATAAGAAAACAAAAAAGATACTACTATAATTTATATATTCATAATTTGTCAATTTTTTGTTTTTCATTTCCGGCAGAAGATCCGGCAGCCGTTACTGGACCAATATGGGCGTATGATAGTTGGCCCAGTCTTAGCAGCCATTCATGGTTTACCATTACCAACCATGCATGGTGCGGATCTGGCACGTTTATATAGCCATTACCGCGCCATCGTTTGTTCTCTGGCAACTAGTTGTGGGCCATTACTGTGCCGATTGTAAAACCCTATTTGGGTAGCAGCCTGATCAGTCTTCAGGCTGCTGAATGAAAATTTCTAGTCGGGGAATTTAGAGCGTCTCTGGTATTTGTTGCCGCGTGTGGTCTGGCATTGTTATGCCAGCTGGTCGTAACCTAGGTCATGCAGGACCTAGTAAGTTTGCCTGTGTAAGGCCGCTTGTGCTCAATTTCGTCACTTAAATGCTGCAGTTGGTGTTTGTAGCGCTCAGACGTTATGGTCTCATCAGGTTTGAGCAGCTCAAAGTACAGAACACCCTTGGAATCCCACCGTATGCACAAAAGGAGTTTCTTAGCGTGAATATTCCGTTAAGCGGTTGATCTGGATGGAACACCCGAGTGAGCCCACGATTTACGTTTTTCTGGATTATCATACAACACCAACTTCTCATTGCCCGTCTCTATTTACTGCAAAAAGTCTTTCGTTTTGTAGCGAGATAACAAACGCAAACAAACACGCAGTGGCGCATGATCTCGCTTTGTTGCTTTCCGAATGCACGTGCGGAACCCAGCGGCCCTCCTTTTGAAGCTTGCCGAGGTTTTCTTAACGAATGGAAATATCTTTTTGGGTAACTTCTGAAGTAGTAGCAAGCTGCGATTGCGTTTAACAACGATCGTCGTCCAGCAACTGCTACAAATACTCGTCTTAACATTTTTTGGTCATCCTGCTCTCTCGCCATCCTTGGGGTTGAAATTTACACTCCGGAACCTTTAAGGGGTGAGATGCAGTCAGAGGCGTGAAAAAACGAGCATATTCAATACATTTTTTTATAGTAATTAAGTTTGTTTTACAAAAGTGGTTACACAGACTTTTGATGTTATATTTCAACTTAACTTATACAAATTTTCAAAGAAAAATTTTGATTATTTATAAAAATATCGTTATCTTTGTCGGACCCCCTTCGGCATGTAATGCTTTGCGGTGACCATCATAAAATTTTACTGGATCATCTGAAATAAAAAACCAAAAAAATCATTAGTTTAATAATAAATCTAGTCTTTAATCGAAGCTTTTTTTCTCAAAAATTCACAAAATAGCGGCTTTCGACAGATAACTTTCGATTTTCGACAAAAAAATCGCTCGTTTATTGTTAAAAAAATAGAAATTTTCAACAACAAATAAAATCGTTCGATTAAGGATTAGTTTTTAATGCTATCAATAAGCACACCAAATTTCATCAAAATCCATCGAGTGGTTTTTGAATTATAGTGGTCACCGACTTGAAAAACATAGTTTCGAGAAAAATGCGTTTAAAGTATTTCGATGTGGATACGGTATTATATGTTCGTAAAATTTTGAGCTCGATGGATGCAGCTAAACTTTTTTATGTATTTTGATTCGCTGAATCCGAATGTCATAATTTTTGTGCGGAAAAGTCTAGCATTTAATTGTTTATAGTCAATTGTTAAAACAATTTTTCAAATAATTAAAGTTTCTCGGGATGAATTTTTTAAAAATATTTTGAGCAATTTCAAAACGAAAGTACTCTTTATAAAATTTTGCTAAAGCTCATAGTTTGTGAGTAATACATTTTTGAAAATTTCTGAAAGAGTTTTCCAATTTTAAACTGATTTATGAAATAGAAATACTAATAAAAAAATTACTTACATCGAATCATCAATTCATAGCCCATACAATAGGGCTTCTGCCAATGTGGGAGCTTCCAAAATATCAATTTGTTGTTGTCTTCGAAGCATTCTGCCTTCCCGCATCGTTTGCGCGTTTTTCAGCCGCTACCTGCTATGGAGACCCGACGCCCCTTCACTAATTGTGTAATATCCCCGAAACTATTCATCAGATTGACTTGAAGTTTTCAGGGAATATTTTCGAAACATCATTCTTCAAGAAAATGTAAAAAAAATCGATTTTTTGAAGATTCTGACTGCATCTCACTCCTCAAAACTACTTGTTTACGGTACTGATGGATATGGCATCTTCCCCCAATCCCTAACAAATCATCTCCTTAGCCTCGGAAGTATTCTTTTCAATTCGAACGCGAAAAAAATACAGTGCCTAATATGCGCGTTATTGCAGCTTACTTTACTCACCGTGCTCACGATGTATATTTTGAGGTTATGTTAAGCTGTTGGTGCGGAAAAATAGTCTACTAGGTTGTTATTTTACAACACCAGACCTGAAGCGAAAAATGATTCGTTCAAATATTCGATACAGCTGTTTTCATTGTCAGGCCGCGAACTTATCTGTACACCTAATAAAACAAGTAAACGAAAAATTGGATCACACAGGTGATCCAATAATTCGTCGGAGCACGTAAAGCCATTCGAAACAATTGTTCAACGAAACCATCGCAAGCGCTTAAAATTTACCTGAATATTCATTTTTATAATTGTCTATATATCAAGATATAATTTATTCATTCAGATGAATGAATAAATGATACAAATCGTTATGAATATATGAATATTCATTTTTTTTTACCAATGACTGCATGTATCCTCCAAGCAATAGCAATATATCCTCAAACCTTCCAGAAATAAATTGCGCTTGCTGTCATCTCGTAAAAACGATTAACATAACGTCATTGTGAATGTCTTGTTGCCATTCGAATTCGGCCCCGATATCCACATCGGGAAATAGATTTCTTTGCGCTCCCATATCTTCTTCGTAAAGAAGAAGATACATGGGAGCGAAGCGGTGACGATAAGCGGCAGGGGATGCGGCACATGGGTACGTTTGATACCGCATGCTGGATACAACGGCGAATATTTTATAGGAGAGACAAAAAGCGAGTGAGAAAGAAAGCAGAGGTGAAAAAGAACAGCGGGGCGTGGGGATATCGGTGAGGAAAACCGCAAGACCTTAGCTGCTGCCGATGCTCGAAGCAGTTACCGATACGGCGACCGAGGGGATAGTTTTCCATTTTTATTGGTAGGAAAAGAGTAGCTTCGAGAGCATACGATGAAGCAGCAGCACCGCAGCAAACTCCATAATGGAGTCCAGTCACGTACCGTCGTATGCACACGCCAGCAGAGCCTGCGGCTTTTCAACCCCCTTCTGGCGTACTGGAAGGCAAGTCTATCGCACCCTGACATATGTATACATAGCATATGTATATATGTCTCAACTTGTAGGAAACAAAAAGACGCAGAAAACACGATTTACCACGTAAGGTAATGGGCGTAAAGTTTTTTTTCCCCCGTTATTTGATAGCACCTGATGCAGCCGGGAAAGACAATACGTGGTCTTCTTCAACGACCGAAGAGAAGCAACCCCTATAACCTCGGGTCTTAAAAGTTCTGGGTTTATGGTTTTGTGCCCGTTAGCAATCGGTGTACCTGGAACATCGAAAGCGACAGACAAAGAGGAAGACGGTGAGAGATACGAAAAGCGAAATATGTACATGGTTTTGATGCCGCAATAGCTGTCATCAACCTCTTTGATGTCTTTCCTTTGCTGCTATCATCATCCCGACATTCATTCGTTTCGGACATTCGCTTCTCTGCCTTTTCGCATTCAATAAAGACACACTGAAATTACGAACGGAGAAAGAGTACGGACGCTTAAGGGGTTGTGTCTAGTTTGAAAGGTAAAAAAATCTTTTTATCCAAAACCAATATATTTTGACAGTATATCATCTTACAAATGTTTGCTGAAAATCTTAAGGTGATCAGATCAAAATTGATAGATTTAAAAGCTGTCATGTGGACGCCCGTCGGAACGCTCGGAGCGTCGTTCAAAACTTCAAACGCTTTTTTCTCGAAAGTACGTTTTCAAAGTCGGTGATATTTTATATCTTAAAAACTACGGCATCGATCTTTCTGACATTTTGAGGGTTTTTTCTAGATGTCAAAATGTAGTATGTGATCGTAGAATTTTTTTTCGACGTATACTCGATTTGATAAATGAAATATTCCCATTTTTTCGCAACAATCGCAACTCTTTGAACACACGCCGTTTTTTTAAATTTGATATTTCGGAAATTCCTTCTACTAATTATAGGATAAACCAATATAGGAGAAGTCGGGGCAAGATGATAACGCTGGAGTCATGTTCAAATAAAACAATACATATATGAGTCAGTGAACTTTAATTATTTTACAAACTAATCAACATTTGTTAATCTTTTAATTTTAGAAGCAAAAAATGATTTTTACCATACAATATATATTTTTAATTAAACCTTCATTTTGCCCATCTTACCCCGTAGGCGGGGCAAGATGAAACAGCGCTGGGATAATGATGGGACACGAATTATGGGCATCTTTCGCATATAAAAGTGGTTTCAGTCTCACTACCATCAATTTGATAAGCCAATCGTCTAAGTTCTGTAGGATTAGTCCGAATAATCTTGCTTCCATGTCATTTTAATCATTTGTAAGTTATTTTTCTTCCCCTGGTAGAAACACCGGTTGAAGAGGAACCAAATGCTTTACTAGTTCCATTTCACCCTTTCTAACGTAAATAGTGGTACGTTGTAAAATATTCCGGGTTTGCGATAGCTTGTATTCATCTTGCCCCATTAGACGGTTAACGAATTAACAAAAAATCACGCAATAACCTTGGAAATTTCTGACAAATCGTTCTTATTATATTAATAATTAGTACTTTCATTGTGTTTACCTACCTGTCTCTAATCAATATCAGCAACTCAAATAAACTGAAACGATGTTAAACTTTACCAAAAAATAACATCGTTTTGTCCAAAAATCGATATTCCATATTTCCCCTAGTTCCTCTACTAACGAAATCTGTTTGATGTTCTAATATTAGATAACCTGCTTTAGAAGGGCATTGCTCACCGCCAAAGACGTTTTCGAGAGGTGCTTCCCGGTCATTGGCTGAAAATTGATTATAATTGAGTAATGGGTGTCTCAAAATGACCTGACC
Source organism: Ophion slaviceki (assembly GCA_944452715.1). Classification (NCBI taxonomy): domain Eukaryota; kingdom Metazoa; phylum Arthropoda; class Insecta; order Hymenoptera; family Ichneumonidae; genus Ophion; species Ophion slaviceki. The sequence continues at coordinate 26,414,426 of OX101786.1, read as the reverse complement.
TCTAAATTTATTAATAAACCGTATTATTTATTTGCAAAGTACGAAGATTTCGATTTGATATAAGGTACAAACATGGAGGTTATGTGTGGAACACAATATCCGACAGATGGCACAAACGGCATGGACTTGGAAGACATATTCTTTCAACAAGATGGCACAACCTGCCATACTGCGGGCGAAACAATACAGTTATTGCAGACAAAGTTTCAAGGTCGTGTTATCGCGCACCGCGGCAATGTGAATTGGCCACCAAGATCGTGCAATTTGACGCAATTGGACTTCTTTCTTTGGGGTTTTCTGAAAGGAAAAGTGTATGCCAATAATCCACGGACCATTCCGGAGCTCAAGGGAGCAATTGGACGCATTATTAATGAAATTAGTCCGTAATTATGTCAAAATATTATTGAAAATTTCGTCAAAAGATTGAACGTTTGTAAACAGGGACCAGGCGGCCATTTATCGGATATTGTGTTCGACACATAACCTGCATGTTTGTACCATGTATTAAAATAGAAATATTCGTACTTTTCAAATAAATAATATGTTTTATTAACGGGGTCCTCTAGTTTCTCGGGTCGAAAAAATCGATTTTTTTTTCATAAATCACATCTACAACATGCGTAGAAAATGTGTGCCAAAGGATTTTTCGATATTCGAAGTGGTTCACAAGTATAAATCACATGCGCGAACTTTCAAACGCGTTTTTCTCGAAACACCATTTTTCGAAACGGTGACCACGATATTTCAGAAACTACTGCACCGATCTTGTTTAAATTTATACAGCATCTTTAATATATTATAAGCCAGCGATTGAACTAGGATTATCATGATTGCTTTGATAGTTTTTTTTTGTACGAGCGAAAAACTTAAGAAAAAATGAGTAAAAAATAGAATGTAATTTTCAAAAGTGTATAAAAAAGTCAATTTTTGTAATTTAGAATTCACTCTAGTTCAATCGCTAGTCTTAAATATGAAGATTAAAATGCCGTTTGGTTTTTTGATTTCAGATAAGCAGAACAGCCGCAATCTTGGTCACCGTCAAGCACCTCTTTTACTTGATGTCTTCCTGTCGGCCACTATAACGTTTATTCTATTATATATTTTGACTTCAAAAAATTTGTAAAGCTTATTTAAATGTTAATAAAGATTATGCAAAAACAATGAGATTGATTATTTCGATGCTTTGCCCGTAAAAAAATTATTGAAAAAGCCGTAAAAAAACAGCCGAGAAACTAGAGGACCCCGTTAATAAATTAAAATGTCAGGCCATTTTGAGACATCCCATGTTTTTACACAAAAAACTACAGTGTCCTTTAGGTGATACTTTTTTTAAAACCTTATTTTTGTAGACCTTTATTATCAGGATTTTCTAGAAAAAATCTCAAAAATGAACTGTTATCGACTGTTACAACGAGGCATAACCCGTTAAAAAATGACCGCGTCCACCATTGACATAATTTCTGTCCCATGCCACCGAGCCATAATACCGCGAAAATTGCATTCTTGCGAGGAAACAACCAGGGTGTAGCGCATATATAAATATCGGAGAATTTTTAGCCTTTTTATGACAAAAGCGAATGAGAAAACTAAAACCGTGGCTCATCAAGGGGATATTTTATTTTTTGGAATACTGTACGCCGTTTATTATTTCGGTCATGTTCCCAGTACGATATGGAAGGGGTGCGGCGTGGGTGAAATTTTGTTTGACGTTTTATACATTTCTCACACGCGAGCGTCTTACTGCATTTCATACACATAGGGGTGTCCAAGTTTATGCATGTGATATACGTATGTATACGTTCGTAGTTAACATCGATTTCATAGCGCAAGTCACCACAGAGAAGAGTTTTATTGTCTTTCCACATTGCCGCGTATGTGGCTCACCATATTCCGTAGCTTCAATAGATTTCGTTTGCGCTCCCGCGGATGAAATAAAATGTACTCCCTCACTCCCCCTTCGGTTCTATCGCGTTTTCTCTCCGTCTGTTTCTCCGACGAGCGATTTTGTCCTCCGTCATTCGTTGTTCGCTATTTATATCAGTGGATCTCTCCGGCACCTCATTCAGGAGACGGAGAACCTCCCCAAGATTTACGACGTATTCGGAAAATAAATTTGCCATCGATATGAAAATAGACTATCCCTCTCTCTCTCTCCCGTTGTCTCATCCCTCTTCCATCCTTCTATCTCATAGTGATGAATATGATAACTACGTGGTAGTCTATGTACGAGCTCGATTAGTTTCACAAATGTACATGATCGAAGTGCCTGTGCCCAAGTATTATTTTTGCTTGAATGATGTGTAAACATCACAAAAATGATATACGAAAGAAACATTTTTAAGGGGTCTTCTCACTTTGGACGCTAAAAAATGCTATTTTCATTATTTTGTATACGTTTATATTATAGATATTGATATGAAAGTTGTTACATTTAATAATTACACTTCCGAAATAAATTTTTTTTAAATTATTTATTTACGTCACTATTTATAGACGAAAATGGTAGGTAAAAAAATGTCCTAAAAGAATTGTAGGTCTGCGCTTGTTGATGAAATTTCGGAGATGGATAATCGGAAACAAAAAAATCAAACGGTTTTAGATTCACTATGTTAATGGCTATAGCGCATATCATACGATTTTTTATATATGCAAAAATAACAAAATGGCGGACATTTTTCGAAAAAAACAAAAGAAAACGTTTTTTTCACCGCTTTTCGCAAAAATGGTAAATATCAAAATTTAAAAAAATCCTTGATATGCGCTGTAGCTATGGTTGTAAATAATATGTGGTTAAGATTTCATAAGGACCGGTTTAGTAATTTCAAAGATTTTATCAACAAGCCGTCGAAAAACGTTGTTTCGAGAAAAACGCGTTCAAAATTTGTTTGGGTTATATAAATACATTGAAAAAAAATTCTATTTATTTCGAAAGTGTATTTATTAAGTGTAACAATTTTTATATCAATATCTATAATATAAACCTATCAAAAAAGTTCATGAAAATACCCTTTTTAGCGTCTAAATTGTGAAGACCCCTTAAAACGTGCGAAACATTTTTTAAACACTTTTAGAGCTCATTTTCCGAAGCGCCTCCGAGTGTCCGAAAGTAGCAATTTGGATGATATTGAAGTTTGCAACGTTGGAACGCAACGAAAATGAATTCCTTTTTCATTGATAAAATTCATTTTTTGTCGATTTATGCTATGAAAATAATTCAAAACTTTTAACGTATTTTTATTACAGTTTTATCACCACGTATTGCAAAAAAAAACTTTAATGTAATAACAAAAATGAAAAAAAAAACATCGCTGTATTTCAACGATGCAAACTTCAAAGTCATCAATTTGAAGTCGCGTAGTCCAGTCGTTGTACAAAAAATATATAACGACCGAAGAGCTGAAGACCTACTATCAAAATGCCTCCCTAGGTACACGTTAAATTTAAATGAGAGCTTCAATTCCGTCGTGTGCACCGTAGCTCCTAAATCAGTTTTAAAACTTTAAACGCGTTTTTCTCGAAACCACGTTTTTTAAATCGGGAGAACGCATCATTTGGGCAGTTTTCATTCGATTGACTTTAAATTTCAACTGTAGCTTCTCAGATAGATTGTCTAAAGAACTACGCACGATATTTGTGATTCATCTACGATTCTTGTTTTTATGAAGAAATCAAAGTCGATTTTTTAGTGACAAAATATGTTCACAAGGATACCATTTTGAGAAAAAACCATACTTTAATATTTTTCAACAATCACGTGTACTTCTATTATAAAACCATTGTTAATGACGATTTTTTTTCAACGTGTTAATCTATAAAGCTCTGCCTCCTCCTAGAAGTTCTCCTAGTAGTAAAAGAAAGTTCTGCCTCCTAGCTGGACTGATGTGAGAGCGCCCAAAAAAACGGTCTAGCTACAACTGAGCTGCCATATTGTATTTTTGTCATGCATTGTTTTGCATACGTCAACACATGTACAACCCTCCAAACCTCATTCTACTTACTTTTTCAGTCTTCTAAAAAAAATCCTAAAAATGTCTCTTTTTCGGTAAGCCACATAGATGTAACTTCTTGAAGGAAAACAGAAGTATTCGGGAACTTGCGAGATTCGTCAACCCAATCATCGGCTCTCACTAATTACATCAAATACCAATCATCATTAGTTTCACATGGATTCGAATAAAGGTTCTAAAGCTTCGAATAAATTTCACACGAATTGCAAAAAACGACAGAGTTTTTTGGCCCGAGTTTTTTACCCAAATTCGTCGTCAAAAAGCTATCTCCACGAGTAAAGCGAAGCGCATTGCCACTGCAGAGATAAAGCAAGTTTACGATTATTAAATGTACGCTCGTTATTCCTCGGAGTACGTGGACTGTCGTTATTGAAGCTCCCAAGCTTTTGAGACACACATACATACATATATACAGGGTGTCCCAGAACTAAATGCGTTCCCAGAAACGGGGGGTTGGGGGTGAAATTCTGAGTCGATTGATATAAGCATGTGTGGGTCTCAGATCAACCCCTGAATTATTATTGATTTTTAAAGGCGCGCCAATCAGGTGCGGCTCATCGGGCGTACCTGATTGGCCCGCCTTTAAAAATTGATAATAATTCAGGGGTTGATCTGAGACCCACACATGCTTATATCAATCGACTCAGAATTTCACCCCTAACCCCCAGTTTCTGGGAACGCATTCAATTCTGGGACACCCTGTATATAAATATATATATATATATATATGTGTGTGTGTGTGTGAATGTATATATATATAAGTGTGTATGTGTATAAATACAACGGATATAATACACTATATGTATGTATATATTACTGTCCGCAACCCTCTTCTCTTGTTGACGTTGCGGTAACCACTCGAGGGGCTTGACGCGAGTACGTACGAAACTCAGGACGTCGAGGCAGTGGCCGCGTTAACGCGCAGTACCAGCGAAAAGCTCCCATCTGCAGCACGGGAGATGGATGGTCGGTACGCGAGACCCAACTTAAATTTTTCGTCACCACCGGCGAGCTTACGTGGTCCAGGCGACCCCGACGTACGGAGACAAAGGAGCGAAGCGGTAGGAGAAAAAAGTCACTAAAACCCCTTTGCGGCTACTGGCACTTTCCTTCTTCCGTTCCAGCCCCGAGTCAAGGTACGAAAGTGATGAGAATGAGACGAGAAGTGGAAAACGTGCAACGAACTTTAGCGAAAGTGTTGGCGAGCATCGGCATGGGTTAACGCTCGTGATGCTCTCCGTCTATGCCGAAGTGGCGAAAAACATCAAAGCTATGAACAGAATACGAACGAAGAAAATGAGAAAATTAAGGGGTTAAGCTACTGTGAAAATAAAATAAAATCGTTGGTCGCTTGATGCAACTCAAATTGAAGAGAAAGATCCAACATATGGTGCAGGCATCGCAGATTGAAGGTAAACATGATTACAACGATAGAACTGCTAGTAAAACTTTCAAGGGCGTACATACTATACCTGGGGTGGACAAAAAAATCAATTTTTCAAAAAGGTGCCCATTCAAAAGTACTATCCTTTGAGTGTCTACCCTGAAAATTTCATAAGGAAATTCGCAGTGATGACGAAGTTATAGCGTTTTGTAACTGACCGGGTGAGCACCGACCAACGGTTGGGGCGCAGGTAGACGCGACCTTTGTTATCTGTTTGACTATAAGCCGGTTGTTCTCGCTCCTCTTAAATAACGGGTATTTGTGACCTTTTGTATAGCAAGGTCATGTTTCGAAAAGTGGGTGAGGTCCTATGGCCCAGGAATCGACGATTTCATGTAAGTTTAAAATAAACCAGTTATTTCAGTGTAAAGTGTACTGAAAACTTTAAACGCGTTTTACTCGAAACAGTGTTTTCAAAATCGGTACCAAAAATATCTCCGCAACTACTGGACCGATCGGCATTCACTATGGCATAGTTATGCTTCACACAATAATCTAGTGCTTATCAAGCCGTTTGTTTGATACCTGGCATAGTTTTTTTTCACCATAAGTACTGAACAATTTTGAGGCGAAAAATCGCCTTTTTTATTCCAGTGACTGCCATGACCCGAAAAAATTAAATTTTTAAATTCCGGCTCCATAAGTACTAGTTTTGTCTATCAACTTTAAGAAAAGTACATTTTTTATTTACATAAAAATTGGCATAGGCACGTCTGGTACCATAAACGCTGTCAACAAAAACACGTCCCAGGAAAACGACTAAGTTTCTTACCGTTTGAAATTTTTAACCAAATTTTCACACAATGTAGATTAAATGTCATACTAGAAAATGTATATCGGGGTTGTTCAATGAAATTCAGTTTTAAACACAAAAAAATTCTTTAACATAACCTTACTTTTAGCCGTCTCAGGCGTATGTAAGCCCTTAACGAGTTTTTCTCGATACTATGTCTTCTAAAACGGTGTACGAGATTTCTCGACAGCTAATGAATGGATTGACTTGAAATTTGGTATGCTTATTCAGTGTAATAGTAGTTTAGTCTTGACCGGTGTTTTTCTTTTTAACATTTTTTTAAATTTAGTTATTAAGAACAATGATGTCATTGTGCCTCGAAATCTCGAAAAAAATTCAAATTTTTATTTCTATGATTGAAACACTATAGGTAGCAAATAAAAGCTCGGTCAAGTCTTATTCAATATTGTCTATTGTAAGAAAAAAAACTCGTCTTTTTCGTTTCAGATCAACTGGGTAGCCAAAATCGAGTACACCGTTGAGCCCCTGACGTTGAAAGGTCCTTCATGAGATTGTCCGTAACTTTTGCATTTATTAATATTTTTTAAGAAATTATTATTTAATGAAATTTGCTTAATGGAATTCGACATACAACATTGTTAATGTACTGACAAATAAATGTCTAGACAATTTTTCAATCATCCTAGTCGTACCTTCAAATTTTTTTTTGACCTTGATTTTCGGGCCGTCACAGTAACCGAACCCCTTAAGCACTTTTTTATGCCTTCGATTTTTTGCTAGCAGCTACTTACAACGCTCCTCATTGGCAAATTTTTGTTCTTTCCTTCCGCTTCGTTGACTTTTATATGATTTCGTATTTTCTATATTTTTCTTTTAGATACGGCTCTCAAGCGAGTTCTCCTCCAGCAACTTTAAGGCCGTTGTCCTCTCGCAGCCCATCGGATCGTACAGAGTGTATTTTCTTACGTTCACCAGTGTCGAGTGTACTGTGCGACAAAGACCGGGAATACATCGGAACACCCCGAGCCAACAACGGCTCCATATCGCTAATACGATATGAAAGAGGATCACGGAGAATGGGTAAGAAAAAAAAATACAATGCATTAAAGTGTCCAATGACAAGCCTCGATGCCCCCTCGATGTTAATCAGCTTTGCCGTATAACTAAAACCGAACTCGTATATCGGGGTCATTGACCGAGGCACCCGGATCACGTTGGCCCAGATTTTCGATGCGGGTGTAATGGACATGATGCAAATCAGAGATGGACGACTTTTCAAGATTTTATAACGTTATGATCGACAAGCGCTGATACAATTCACGTCCAAGTGATGAAGTCAACTAAACTAATTCATAATACTTGTCCGTTTCCAATGTATCTCATCAAATGTTTCACGTATGACTGCACCAAAATTGGCACATCCAAAAAAATAAAGTTTGAATTTGTTGGATTGAAATATAGACTGGTTCGTAGAGATCTGCCTCGTTATGCCGACAGATAGGGGAGAGGGGCCCAAAGTGGGCACTCTGAGGAAAATTAAAAAAAGCAGTTATAAAATGGCATATGTAAAAGATTTTTTTTGCTATTGGTGCTAAATTTATCGTAGTTTAATGTTACACTCACATATTTCCAGTAAACCTTGAAATACAAATAATGAAACCGATTTTAAAACTTTAAGAAATGCCTGCTTTGCCCAGGAGGGTAGCCTCAAGCGGGGAGGGCTTCTCGGCAAAACGGGCATGTAGAGGGTAAAGCGAACACCCTGCATTTTTTCCTGAAATTAGGCATAAATAAGAAGAAAATAGGAAATCATAGGGGCAAAAAACTACGAATATACCCACATATTTCATTGCAGACAAATCATTACTATTATCATAAAATAACAAAAACTTAACGTGTCTTCTTAAGGGGTTACCCCTACTTGCGATTTTGAAAAATCGATTTTTTTATTGCATTTTTTTGAAGTATAAGTATCCGGGCCCATACTTCTGTATGGGCCCGGAATAGATGACTCTATGTAAGTTTACAAAAAAAATATTTTCTTCGTTTAAACTGAAATTGAAACTTTAAACGCGTTTTTCTCAAAATGGCATTTCTGAAGTCGGTGACCAAGATTACTCGAACACTAATGAACCGATCTTCTTGAAATTTCGCAGGCTTATTTAATACATAAAAATGTAGTCTTTAATCGTTCGATTTTTTTTTTCGAAAAAAAATGGCCGTTTTATAGCCAAAAAACGGCCGTTTTTTTCGTTAAAATCGAACCATTAACTTTGACTGTCCGCCATTTTGTGAAAAATGAACATTTTTTAAAATCCTTCGATTAAAAACTAGTTTATACTTATATTTGACTAAATCCATCCGCATTTTTTTTTTCAGATGATCCACTTCGCCGCAATGTTGGTCACTGCAAACCGTGTATATAAAAAGATTATTTCATTGACGGCCATTTGCCACTAAACAATGTAATATTTTTCAATAAAAAAATTACTGAAAGTTCTTCAAGATGTGTTCTTTAAGATGGAATATTGATCGATTAAAAAAGTTTTGTAGTTTTCTTTAAAAAAATTCATGTAAAAGGCCTTTTTTGGGCTACAAGTGGGGGTAACGCCTTAACAGTCCATAAACTTTATTTTTTTGGCAATTATCATAGTAAAATGATCCAACACCAGGGTAAGCAGTGCATGCATCATGAGCTCACATTTGACAGTTATCGCATTGAATCCAGTCTTCGGTGGGAGGATCTATATATGGTTCGTTGCATATAATGCACACGTAATTTTCCTTGTCTGTAGTTTGTTTCTTTTTTGACCTTTTTGGCTTTTTCTTAGTTTTCAAATCCATCTTAAGGCTCTCATCTCAAGAAGCTTGTTGTGTCTTTTTTTATATTGATTTACCAACTGAAAATAATAGTGAATATCGTTATAAGAAGGTAACAATGCCACTTCCAAACATGTAAAAAACATAGTTGCAATAAATAATAGCATTTTGGTGAGTTTCCACATAGATAAATAAATGGGAAAATTATTTAAATAAAGTCACGTGGTCATTTTCTATCTTCTAATATCATCTTAATTTCACATAATCATCTGTCATTAGAGCATGGCGGGCACGTGCTCGATTTCCTCCCCATAAAGATAAATAAATAGGGAAATTATTAAAATAAAGTATTAACTTGATTTCACATAGCCATCTTTTATACTGGGCATACTGCCACTTGAAGTTTTCATCAAACCTGACCAAAAAATGATTGGAATACATCTAAGTAAACGTCAATGAAGCAAAGTGAAATAGGCATAAAACAACAGTCACATTTTAGTATTGATCTATTTTACTCACAAATAGACAAAATACGATGTACATACTTTCCTTTTGTTTTAAACCCATAGAATTTTGGTTTTTTGTGCCACACGCGGTCAGCCGCAGTCGAACTTCACGACTGCGTCAGGTCGGGCGGGACGGGGGCAACGTTCCCACGTCGCGAAACCACGGTAAGTTTTAAGGGGTGAGATGCAGTCGCAGGCGTGAAAAAACAAGCATTTTCAATAATTTTTTTTAATAGTAATTAAGTTTGTTTTACAAAAGTGGTTACACAGACTTTTTATGTTATATTTCAACTTGACTTGTACAAATTTTCAAAGAAAAATATTGATTGTTTATAAAAATATCGCCATCTTTGTCGGACCCCTTTGGGCATGTATTGCTTTACGGTGACCTTCATAAAATTTTACTGGATCATCCGAAATCAAAAAACCAAAAAGAAAATCATTAGTTTAATAACAAATCTAGTCCTTGATCGAAGTTTTTTTTTAATTAACAAAATGGCGGCTTCCGACAGATAAGTTTCGATTTTCGAACAAAAAATCGCCCGTTTATTGCTAAAAAAATAGAAATTTTCAACAAAAATGAAAATCCTTCGATTAAGGACTACTTTTTAATGCTATCAATAAGCACACCAAATTTCATCAAAATCCATCGAGTGGTTTTTGATATATAGTGGTCACCGACTTGAAAAACATAGTTTCGAGAAAAACGCGTTTGAAGTTTTTCGATGTGGTACGATATTATATGTTCGTAAAATTTTGAGCTCGATGGATGAAGCTAAACTTTTTTTTATGTATTGTGATCCGCTGAATCCGAATATCACAATTTTTTTCCGAAAAGTCAACCATTAAATTGTTTATGACCAATTGATAAAACGATTTTTCAAAAAATTAGAGTTTTCCGGAATGATTTTTTTTACATTTTGGGCAATTTTAAAACGAAAGTATTCTTTATAAAATTTCGTTAAAGTTCATAGTTTTTGAGTAATACATTTTTGAAAATTTCTGAAAGAATATTCCAATTTTACACTTGATTTATATATAGAAATACTAATTAAAAAATTACTTACATCGAATCATCAATTCCTGGCCCATAAAATAGGGCTTCTGCCGATGTGGAAGCTTCCAAAATATCAATTTGTTGTTGTCTTCGAAGCATTCTACCTTCCCGGGTATTGTTTGCGCGTCAGCCGCTACCTGCCATGGGGCACCGACGCCCCTCCACTAATTGTGGGATATCCCGGAAACCGTTGATCGAATGGACTCGACATTTTCAGGGAATATTTTCGTAACATACTTCAAGAAAATGTTTTAAAAAGTCGATTTTTTGAAAATTCTGACTGCATCTCACCCCTTAAGACGTTCGTTGTAAGTAGGATGCCCGCTTTAGGCTGAATGCTTGCTTTGGGCCCCCTTTCCCCACGTGGCTACCGTCAGGATGAAATAACTTGTTCAATTGAGGAATAAGGTCGGAACAAGACATCCATCGATCACTGGTATATCGAACTCTAGGCGATAAATCTTCCTCGAGCAATTATTTCGCATTACATTTCAACAGCGCCTGATGGCTTTTCGCTCTGACTTATCCTCGGTTACGTACGCAGATTTTTGAATACTCGGACAAATATAGATACGAGCACGCGCACAACGCAGAGGCAGTGGCCATCGCACGGGGGGGGGGGGGGACCCAAGGTCTTTGGGTGCGTCGGCCCGAAGGCCCGAGTCGATGTGTCTCGCTAGGCTCCCTCCGCTGGCGTATAAACTCGAAGGCAAGCCTCGTCTACAAGATGCGGCAGTTTGTTGCCCTGTATGATATGTGGTGTGTACGCGAAACTTGGATACGCTATAAGGAATGAAACGAAGAAGGAGCGACGAGCGACGAGGAAGAGAAAGAAAGGGAAAGAAGATAACTTGTGCGGAGATTGAGGAAGGGGGGGTAGAGCAAGAAGGAATACATGCGTGCACATCTTGGCGGGAAACCGAGTCTCCGTGGGGCTCTCTGTAAAACGAGAACCCGTGGCGCGTCTACCATTTCTTCGTTGGCGGGAATGCATAGCGAAAATTAAAAAGAAAAACAAAATGAGAATGGAGGATTGGCTTACCGGCAAATATGACTGCCCCACCGTCCAATGGTACTCAACCCCTGTGTTTATTTAATGAGGCAACGCAAAGACGCGAGAAAATTCAGTGCGGCAGCAGCAGCAGCGGCAGCAACGGCTTATTTACTCCTACAGTTGTATTCCACATCATGAAAGCCGCTGACGTCCGATCCTTACTTCTCACTATTCTTTTATCTGTGCCTCTCGTATTGCGCGCGAAGACTCCGGGAAGTCGTCGCTCTCTTGTTTGTTTACCTGTTTACTTCCATTTGTTCGATCCAGACTTTTGTCAAGGGGTCTGCGTTGGCTTAAACTTTTCACATAGGATTTTTCCGTTGCAGGGTTTTGTAGGGTAAGGTCCCGAAAACCCCCAAACTCCGATCGAGCTGAAATTTTGCACAGACCTCCCTTCTAATGTTTTAACCCTTTGCGACATAGTGTAACACTCGTGTTCCACCTAATTCAATCCAGATTTTGACGATTCAAAGGTGTTTTTTAATTAAATATGGCGGTTCTAAATGCGTTTCAACGTCCCTAGGACTTCAATAACTACTAAAACATACCTATTGAATTTTTGTTTTTCACGTAGCGGATGTCTTCAATAACGAAAGTGCGAAAAAACGAACTTTTTACATCATAAATCTGATTACGACTAATCTAGCAGGTAAACCATAACCAAAAAATAAGTAAGAACTTGGTTTTTGACCCACTGAATACGAACCTGAAGTCTAAACCGTCAAATTGAAAATGGCGGAGCCAATATGGCGGCTGTGAATGGTAAAAATATGATTTTTTTCCAAATTTGATGATCAATTTTTTTGGCAGCTTATTTCATGTAACAGCGACCCCGAAAACCCCCGAGTACCAATTTTCGCTATCATCAAACGACGTTTTGCATTCATGGTCCACCATATTGGATCCGCCATCTTGAATTCCCAAATTTAGAGTGCAGATTCGTAATCAGCGACCCCGAAAACCCTCGAGTACCAACTTTCGTTGTCATCAAACAACGTTATGCATTTATGGTCCGTCATATTGAATCCGCCATCTTGAATTCTCAAATTTTGAGTGCAGATTTATAATCAGCGACACTAAAAACCCCCGGGTACCAACTTTCGCTATCATCAAACGACGTTTTGCATTTATGGTCCGCCATATTGGATCCGCCATCTTGAATTCCCGAATTTTGAGTGCAGATTCGGAATCAGCGACCACGAAAACCCCCGAGTACAAAATTTCCCTAAAGGGATTTATGGTGACGCGCAATAGTTGTTGGGTTTGGGTTTGAGTTTGGGTATTTTTGTTTGGAAAAAACGGCGAGCGCGATAACATATATAGGTATGAACGGAGACCCATCAGATGTAGATGTAGTCACCGCGCGTAAAAAAAAAAACAAAAAATCAATATCGAAAACTATTCCGAAACGTCAAAAATCCCTTTAAGGGTATATATTATATTAATTATACACCCCTCAAGGGGTATAATTAATATTTTTTATACATTTTTTTATACATTTATATTTGTTTTAATTTTTAAAAAATGTATACATTTTTTATTATGCACCCCTGAAGGGGCATGATTAATATTATTTAAAAAGGTCAAATATTTAATATTTTAAGACAATTTTAAAAAGCTGGTTTGTGCGAAATTTCAGCTCGATCGGAGGTTGGGGGTTTGCGGAACCTTATCCGTTTTGTAGCTTTATAGTCTTAAATTCAATTTGCATCAAAGATTTTGGAAACATTCAGAAAATTTACCAAGTTATGACGATTTTTGTGTAGGGTCGGATCCGCTCATTGCACTACGGCGAACCACCCCGCTGCGGTTGCCGTTTTTTTCTTTTGCGTTTTTTTCGATACTGTTTGATCGAACGGTATGAGTCGTATCTTAAAATGTAGTCGTCCGTTTTATTCCAAATTCGGAAAAAGCATAGTTTATAACATTTTGATATCATATGACTGAATATTTTTTTATATATCCATCCCTTTGTTAATAACGCGATTAAAGTTGTTTTTTGTCGATAAACGTACCCGAGCAGAAATCTAATCAGGCTGCCTGAGGATCCATCAGGGCCGGATCAGGGATCAATAAGGCGCCCTGATCAGGCACGCCTTCTTTGAGCCAGATCGGGGCCTGAGCAGGGATCAATAAAACGACCTGATCAGGCACGCCTGATTTGCGCCGGTTAGGAGCCTTATCAGCCATTAATAAGGCGCCCTGATCAGGCCCGCCTGATTTTCGCCGGATAGGAGCCTTATCAGGCATTAATAAGGCGCCCTGACCAGGCACTCCTGATTTGCGCCGGACAAGCGAAAATATTGGCAATAAAATGATAAAATATAGATTACTATTAGTTTGAAGAACAATTTAGTCAATTTTTTACGATTGATTGTAATGCACAACCATACAGTCAGTCTAGAAATGCATTTTTTAAAATATATACGTATTTTTATTCTCTTAAATTTTATATTTTGTAATATATTTAATGCGAAACGAACCTCGTATTTTTTTTCTGTTATCAGTGGAGAAGAGACATCACCCAGATCTTTTCTTCCGTGTCGTTGTTGCTCGTATCCAAACACACCATTTTCCGATCGACAGATACCAATAAGCATGTTTTAATTGTTTCCGTTTTTTTACTTGCCACATGTTGAACGTTGCCGACTCGTATGGATAAGTATACATAGATTTCGTAATCCGCAACAAGATAAGTTGCTTGATCCGGGCCTGATGAAGCGCCTGATCAGAGCCTGATAAGGTGCCTGATCCGGACCTGAATTTGCAAAAGCGTTACATCCCTGATCAGGGCCGGACTAAATTTGCCTGACCCGGCCCGGATTTGCTATTGTGGCAGCCTGATCCGGTCCGGATTTCACCCTGAACAAATTTCTGCTCGGGTACTTTTTTCCTACGCTTTTATTTTTCTTTTTGTCCCTTCATTTTTACAAGGGGTGCATTTAAGGAGTTTCGGGACAATTGGTAAAGTGTTACCATTCGTTTCAAATTTATACAGTAAATTCATATACTGGATGCACCCTCCAATTTTTGAATCGATTGTCTACACCGCTTCTCCAAAATTTATAATTAAAAAAAAACTTTTTAACATAGGGAGATGCACACGCTCATGGCTGAATGGCAGTTTTATGCTGGAAATTATGTGAATTTTTTTTTAATTTTATGAAAAACTGTCAAATCACTGAGTACATTATGACAATTTCGTCATCAGTGTCAGGATGTTCAATACCCTATGTTACAAAATGCTTTTCCAATTGTAAATTTTATAGAAACGGTGTAGACAATCGATTTAAAATTTGGAGGGCGCATTCAATATATGACAAAGAATTTACTGCATAAATTTGAATCGCATTATAAAATATTTCATCAATTGTCCCAAAACTCCTTTAATTGAACTTCAACGGGTAGCACTTTGAAGGGGGAACGAAATTCAAGTTGACGTATTTCTGCATATTTCCCGGATAACAAGCTTAAGAGGGTAATGATTACTGACGTGGCCGTGAGCGAGCAGTAAGACCATCGGAGATGCAAAATGTTTTTTCAAATTTATTTTTCAGATATTTTAGCGCAACGTTCCGAAGGTGCCATAAATGTACTAATTATCTGGCAGCGTTTATTCGAATCATGACAACATTTTCGCTTGGCTGATGGCGTTTTAACGGGCTACATCTATCTCGGCGAGTACAAAAAATTGCATTTTCCAAAAATATTTTTATTCAAACTTTGCACATACACTTGCACTTTGTTTGAAGCACATACTTCAAACTTTGAACGCGTTTTTATCGAACCACTGTTTTCGAAGTCGGTGGACTCGATATCTCGAGAAGCACTTGATGGATTGTTTCCAAATTTACAGGAAATACGATTAAAAACATTTAAAAGTCGTTAACGATCTCACTATTTCAAAACCGATTTTTATTCTTTAATAGCTACGTAAAAATGATTACTTTTTTCACAGATTTGGTATGCTCGAGTTTGAATTCGTCGCTATGTCGTCAAAAAAAAGATTTAAAAATTCAACGATCGTCAACGACTCGTATTTATTGTTAACTTGAATAACCCGTTTGGGTTTTAGATTTCAGATGGACCGTTTAATCTCGAGAGTGTCCACCGCCATACGTCGCGAAAAAAAATCATCTGCCAGCGTCCATGTTTTTGTTGTTTTTCAGTATTTTTTTATGACTTTTTTAAAAGGCCTCAATACATGTACCTTTGAGTTGAAAAAATGCGTTTCTTTGCCTATTTTTTCAGGGCTCTAGATACATGTAGGCCCTTAAAGCCGTGCGCATGCAGAAATTTTTTGGGGACTCCCCAGATCCTACCAGATCCCTATGGGGATTTGATAGGGACGCCCCAAGTAAGGAGTCCACACTGGAATCCAAATAGATTTGTTGGGGATTCCCCAGATTCTACCAGATCCTTATGGGGATTTGATAGGGGCGGCCCAGGTAGGGAGACCACATTGGAATCCAAATGGATCCTGGGCTGTTTCCAGATTAACGTGGTTTGAGAATTTTTTACTTGAAATTATATAAAATGGGATTTCGCGACGCTCTGTAAAAAATTATTCTTTGATGGTCCCGTGCACAGATTTGCTTGGGAGTTTCAAGATGCACCAATGTGTTTCTAGGAATTTGTTAGGGACACCGCACGTTAGGATTTCTCACCGGGATCTGATGTGGGAATGCTAAGGAATTCCCAAAAAAAAAAATTTAAAAGGGTACAATGTAGGGAGGAATTTTGTTGCAATCTTATGGTTGTCAGATGAATAGCGTAGCCCTGTGGACTTAAGATTTAGTTCATTAAGAAGTTAGGTAAGTTCATTAAGAAATGAACAAGAAAGAATGTTTATTCGACAACAAAGAAGAGTTTTCAGACTACGAAATTCCCGAGGATGTCTCTCGAAATGCCGCGACTGCGTACTGCCCGGTCGCGCTCTATATACTCTCGCGCCTGCGCGGCAGTAGCGTGCACGGCAATGGGCGGAAGCGCGGCGCGCAACATTTAAAAAAACCATGCCTTAAAATATCGAACACTACAATATATAATTATCTTCTTTAGTAACCTCTTTACTTTAGTGCTTACCGATATTGTATATTTATAGTTTGTTATGGGCTAGTATTTTTTATACGAATAAAAAAACTTGTTATAAATTTTAATATGCACACTTTTTGAATTTTTAATCCTTGTGCGCATAAAAATTTATTTTGGACGTGACGGCAATCGGGTTACGATTGCATCTGCGGTGTATCGCTGTGGGTGTGGAGTTTTGTTAGAGCGGCTTAAATGAGGTTTTAAAAGAAAATTAAATGTAAGTATGAAATCATATTTTTATAAACATGATATACCTATTACACATTCGCTTAAGTTTGTAGCCCGTAACAGCAATTTCCACCCGACCCGGTGGATTTTTCATCGGGATCCAATAGGGATTCCCCATCGGGATCTAACAGGGATTCCTTGTCGGGAGCCAATAGGAATTCCCTATCGGGATCCAATAAGGATTCAGAAAATCGCTTCCGACAAAAGAAAGACGTCGGGCGATAGAACATAAGCGGCGCAGGGTACATATATATTCGTGTCGTCGTTGAAAAGCGCGCGACGATCGAGTTACTGCGCAATCGCGATCGTAAAATTTATTTACTCCAAACGCGCGTCGTATAAAAATAAGTCGAATTTGATTTAAAAAACCGTGCGCGACCTGCTCAACCTCAAGCGCAACCATAACCTGATTGCCGTTACGTCGGAAAGAAAATTCCATGCGCACAAGTATTTTTATTTAATAATAATATAAAATGTGTATCAAAAAACGTTGCAGTAAAAAAAGTATTCGTTTTTAAGTATTTACAATATAAAACGTATTCATATTTCATTAAATACAAAAAGTATATGGCATTGAAGTTTGCATCGTTGAAATGCAACGAAAGTTCCTTTTTACCTTTTTTTTCCATATTTTTATTGTCATAGAAGATCTTTGTTATACATTTATATCGTAAATCGCTAAATATTTTTTTAAAAATGGTTAACGGATTTTTGTAACCAAAATCTGCCAAAAAAAAATTAAAATAATTCAAAAGCATTAATGTTTGTTGCATTCCAATGATGCAAGCATCAACCTTATTAAAGTGTTTAAATTTTATATCGTATGAAAAGTATTCAAAGAATATCCCGCCCATAACTGCACAAGTATTTTTGCTTAATAATAGTATAAAAAGTGTATAAAAACTACGTTACAGCATAAAAAGTATTTAAAGTATTTTTAAAAAGTACTCGAAGTTATAGATATAAGATATAAGTATTCGAAGAATACTATACAAAGCACTATAAATATTCAGTATGGGTAAACAATTAAAAGAAAACAAAATAAGTATATTGTGGTATTCGATATGTACTCCTTTGTAAACAATAAATTGATCTCTTTAGTGTATCGATGCTTTTATTTTTTGTAGCATTTTGGGCTTACAGAATGCGATATGATCGATCAAGCATCGTATCGGATTCCGTTCAATACTGTGGGGAAGCTTTAAGACTCTTACATTGGATTCCGATGGGAAATCCCTATTGGATCCTAATAGGGAATCCCTATGGAATCCCTATGGAATCCCGATAGGAATCCCTACTGGATCCCGATGGGAATCCCTTTTGGATCCCGATGGGAATACCTTTTGGATCCCGATGGGGAGTCCCTCTTGGAATCCAATGTACGAGCGTGACGTTTCCTGATAGGGATCCAATGGGGTGTCCCGTTGGATCCCTATCAGGAAGTAGGGAGAAGTAGGGGAATCCTATAGGATTCCAAACACAATTTCTACCTGGGTGTGGCTGATATGCGCAGGACTTACCTACTGCGCACATACAGAATTATTCGACCCGTGGTTTTCATACAGTTAAGCGACTAATAATCCGTATTCGTGTAAAAAAGGCAGTGCAAGGACGCAAAAAAAACATGTTTATAGTTTACATACATATATACGATCCACAATATACTTAGATGGTCGAAAACAGAACTGGATAACAAAAACTCTACTGACGTCAATTCGGAGCGCGCAATCACGAGGCGAGACTTCGGAATCCGTATGAGTTTGGACCGCGGTCTCGAAAACAAATTTTCAATCAACCCAGTAGTTGTAGATAAAGAAATCGATAGGATTTCGATAGTGTTCAAGAACATGCCAATTAACCCCGCACGTGGGGTTACGTGACGTAGGACAGCTCTCAGCGTAGCACACCTCGCGATAAACAAGTCCATCGACCAAACAAAAGACCATTTTTTTGTCTATAAATTAGCTTCGTATCTGAGTATAAGCCAACGACCAAACATACTGATCACGTGGGAACAAAGGCGAAAATTAATACGCGCAAAAACAGTCGATTGACCCGCGTCTTCTTTATAACAAAGCAAATCGTTTGCGTCATTAGAGAACCTTGATTAATGGAAAAATGGCCGCGACGCCAGAAACGCGCCTGAACAACAAATCGAAAGGAAGATGTTTTTCGACTATGCGTTTTCCCAATCGCATTGGTCTTCAACGAAGCAGATATTTGTCTAGTCGTATATTCGCAAGAAAAAAAGAGATATAGAAGCGTGCTCATAAATATAACGGAGGATATTCTTAACAATATAGCAAACGCCGATTATTTGTTCATTCTGGAGAATTTTTCTGTACAGTGTGTGCACAATCTTTCGGTTATGTCTACAATGCGACATCGCAAAATGCTCCAGACGATGTATAGGCTCACGACGAAGAGATTAATTATTTAATTTTTCACGGTGTTGAAGTTTGCATTGTTGGAACGCAATGGAAATTCTTTACTCTGTGTTCATTAAGGGAAGTTTCTGCCTTGTTGAGCCAAAAAATGTTTGATTTTTCACCAATTTTTTACGCGAAAAGTATTAAGGGGTTACCCCCACTTGCGATTTTGAAAAAATCGATTTTTTTTATTGCATTTTTTTGAAGTATAAGTATCCGGGCCCATACTTCTGTATAGGCCCGGAATAGATGACTCTAAGTAAGTTTACAAAAAAAAATATTTTCTTCATGTAAACTGAAATTGAAACTTTAAACGCGTTTTTCTCAAAATGGCATTTCTGAAGTCGGTGACCAAGATTACTCGAACACTAATGAACCGATCTTCTTGAAATTTTGCAGGCTTATTTAATACATAAAAATGTAGTCTTTAATCGTTCGATTTTTTTTTCGAAAAAATGGCCGTTTTATAGCCAAAAAACGGCCGTTTTTTTTCGTTAAAATCGAACCATTAACTTTGACTGTCCGCCATTTTGTGAAAAATGAATATTTTTTAAAATCCTTCGATTAAAGACTAGTTTATACTTATATTTGACTAAATCCATCCGCATTTTTTTTCAGATGATCCACTTCGCCGCTATGTTGGTCACCGCAAACCGTGTATATAAAAACATTATTTCATTGACGGCCATTTGCCACTAAACAATGTAATATTTTTCAATAAAAAAAATACTGAAAGTTCTTCAAGATGTGTTCTTTAAGATGGTATATTGATCGATTAAAAAAGTTTTGTAGTTTTCTTTAAAAAAATTCATGAAAAAGGCCTTTTTTTGCGCTACAAGTGGGGGTAACGCCTTAAATATGGAATGTTAATATTTGGTATGTTGACTAAGCGGTCTTTATTGAAGCGGTCTTATTGCTTGCGGAAGTCCTAAGTCCCGAATAGGTGAACTGAAGCAAAAAAATCAAACATATTTTTACTTTGTACAATATTGCGTATGAGTTGAACTGGAATCAAGAAGGAAAATTGAACAATACAAAAATTGTCAGCGATCGGAAGGTATTTTTTTCCCAAAAATGTTCGCACTTTTTTGTTCATTCAATAAAAACTTTCAGATATTTTTGGATAATTCTAGTTCAACTCATACATAATATTGTACAAAGTATGTTTGATTTTTCTGCTTCAGATCACCTGTCCGGGACTTAGGACTTCCGCAAGCGAAGGATGTCATCGCCCGCGCACCGACATACGTGGCTCCTCCCACTTCCACCACCATGTTTGGTTGAACTTTAAAAACTATTTTGATGTTCAATAAAGACCGCTTAGTCAACATGCCAAATATCAACATTCTATATTAAATACTTTTCGCATGAAGAATTGGTGAAAAATCGAACATTTTTTGGCCCAACAAGGCAGAAACATCTTAATATACAAAATCTTCTTTTGCAGATTTAAGTTTTGCATCTCTAAGCGACCAAAAAATGTTTGATTTTCGTAGCTAAAATCCACTAAAAGAAATTTGAGAAATTGAAGAAAAAACATGTTCATTGAATTCTAACGATGCAAACTTCAATCGCATATTTATTTTTTATTGCTCATCATAGAACACTTCGGACTTTTTATAGCCCACTCACTTTGTAAAACTCACATGTTTTATAAAGTTACTCTTATCTACTGGTCCTTATGTCTAATGCCTAATGCTACAAAAAAAAACTGAACTTCCAGCTCTTTCTTTTTACCAAAACTTTGTCTTATACAGCCGCTCTCGTCACGCCAATGACTGATAGTTTAGCTTTCGAAACTATTTGCCGCAGTCTATTGTTCTCCCCTTGCTAGGCTATCGAATTCCCTTGCGGAGTAGCATATTTCCTTGATTATCCCCCCTTTTAGCGTTTCGATCCAGCAGTTTCTTAGACTTTCTCCTTCTCTTTCGCTTCTCCACTCGTCCAACCCTTTTGCCCAGCGTCTGTTAATTTGCTCCCTTGCTTTCTCGCATCACCAAATGTCTTCCAATGTTTCTTCTGCCTTTCTACATACTCAATGATCAAACAAAATACATCCCAGTATACTGGTGAAATTTCAATTCAAGTTATCGAACTTTTAACGAAAAATTTATATGTAAAAAATATAAAAAAAACAAGCTTTTGTTTAAGGGGAGATATACACCTAAATTCACCTTTTTTGTACATTCAGACCTACATGTACATTCACACCTACATTTACACCTACATTCTGTCAACTGTAGAAGGCCTACACTATGGGCCTCGTATCGATGATTCCATGTAAGTTGACAAATTTCATGATTTATTCATTCCCAAATTTTCAAACGCGTTTTTCTCAAAACCACGTTTTTCAAATCGGTACCCAAAATTTCTCGAAAACCAATGGACCGATTGCCTTGAGGTTTTTTGTGGTTATTCTATATACCATTATCTAGTACTTGTCCTGGGATTTTTTTTTCTGTTACTTAGTTTTTGTTTTATAGGCAAAATAATAACTAATTTTTGGCCCAAAAATCACTATTTATGTTTAATCGTCCGCCATTTTGTCATAAATCGATATTTTCAAAATCGGCTATGACAAGTACTAGATTATAGTATCTAATTTAATAATCTTTTTTGTTTTTTTCAGATGATTTTTGAAGAAACGCCAGTCGGTACTGTATACGCAGATTTTTTTACGACGCTCCAAGGATCATACAATATCCTTGTATATTTTTGATATCTTTAAATAAAGAAAATTAAACATATTTTTGAATGTATATACTTTTAGATAATTAAAACCCCAATCCGAAATTTAAAATAGTTTTCCTTGAAAAAATCGACAAAAATGACCTTTTTCCGGCTCCTAGGTGTATATCTCCCCTTAATGTACTGAAAAGAAGAAAATATTTTTTTTACCAAGTTACCTATATGTGACTATAAATAGAAGCTTCGGGCGCCCAACTTTTTAAATGTTTAATAAATTTGATCAATTCAGTTTCATTAATCGTATTTAATTTGGCACAATAGTAATTAGAGAAATTATTGTCGCACGTTTATACTCAGTTTCAGGATTTTTATTCAAGAAATCTAAGATTGTTTTACAGTAAATTAAATGCAGTTGATATGTTAACGGATTTGTGTAAATTAAAGATTATATGTGTAAATTTTGAGCGCCCCGAGCTTTTTTTACAGTCACATATAGGTAACTTGGTAAAAAAAAATGTTTGCTTTTCAGTACATTAAATAAAAGGATGTTAAAAAAAGTTTGCATATAAATTATTTTCGACTTTTTAGTCTTTAATTGATTTTACTAGTTAGTTGTTACTAGTAGTTTACTAGTTTACGAGCTTGTACGTTAGGAACATGGAATGCTTGTAAAAAATAACAGACTCTAATTGGGATTGAACTGACGACTAATTGTTGCATATAAACTTTTCACATATAAACAGTCGGCTACGAATTTGTTTGTATGCGTTAGTGAGATTTCATATGGATGATTAGATATGGCTAATTTAACATGAAACGTTGAAAACTATATGAATTTTTTTTTAAACATGAATCATACATTTTCATTTTTTAAATGCATATTTGCAAAATTTCAGAGCTCTAAGTAGTCGGGAAGTGGCTGAAATGTCAATTTTCCGTTTTGCATCTCACAGAAAGTCGAGTTAAATAAAAGCTTGTAAAAATGACGACTCTAAAAATCATCTCATTTATATGACCTTTTATGGAGATGCCACGCTGGCTACATTTCTATTTAATAATTTATACACTAAATAACTCTAGATACTTGATATAAACTGTTCACGCATGTAAAAAAATCTAAAGATTCCGTAACGACAACAAAAACAGGGGGCCACCTAATGTTGAAAGAAAATATTAATAATAAAACTTAGTAAAATGTGACTAGCGGATTTTCGTAGCCACGAATTTTCTGAGAAAATGTAAAAATGTCAAAATCTACTAAATTTGCGCGAAATTTTTTATTCCAATTTATCGTTAGGTATGATAATTGATTGTGACTTGTTTTTATTAAGCGCGTTTTTCATGGCGTTGAAGTTTGCATCGTTGGAGTGCAACGATTTTTTTTCTTTATTTTTCATTTCTCTATATATTCTTGTCACTATCCAAAGTCTTTTTCGCAAATTGAGGTCGAAAATCTCTAATAAGAATCTGTAAAAAC
Source organism: Ophion slaviceki (assembly GCA_944452715.1). Classification (NCBI taxonomy): domain Eukaryota; kingdom Metazoa; phylum Arthropoda; class Insecta; order Hymenoptera; family Ichneumonidae; genus Ophion; species Ophion slaviceki. The sequence continues at coordinate 26,390,868 of OX101786.1, read as the reverse complement.
GATCGAGCAATTTTCACAGGCATAATTGGCAAACACAACTCATTTTTTTCCAAAACCAATTCGTTTTGACAGTATACCATCTTATAAATGTGCCCTGAAAATGTCCAAGGTGATCGGATCAAAATAGACATATTTATGGGCTGTTATGTTGACGCACGTCGGAACGCTCGGAGCGTCGTTCGAAATTTTAAACACTTTTTTTTCTCGAACGTGCGTTTTCAAAGTCGGTGAGCAAAGTATCTCAAAAACGACTGCATCGAACGTTCTGAAATTTTTAAGGTTTTTAAGGTTAGATACAGTAGAACCTCGATTATCCGAACTAATTGGGAGCGGTCATCGTTCGGATAATAAAAAGTTCAGATAATCGAAAATATATCTCGGATTTTCGGGAAAATCAACTCATATAATATAAATAGTATCGAAAATTATCTTTATTAATCCAACGACCCTAAATTCTTTATTGATAGCAATTAGCAGTGCAGAAAGTTTCAATTTTAATACCGCTACTACTTATACAGTTAAATCACAATTGCCGCTTAAAATAATGATCAATTTTTGGTTGTCGCACATTAGTTGCGCGTTTCTTGGCCGCAAAGTCTCGAATTCGTTTCAAGAACAGCGGCTGTGTGGGATTATTTTCTGGTTGGGTTTCGACCATTCCAGGGCAGTTTCTCGCATATACATACAATGTATATACGATCTGATGTATGAAGTGACATATAGGCAATAATGTATTTTCAAAAAATCTCGAAGTGTTAGGAAACCGCTTTATTAGAGAAAAAAGGGGAATACCTTGGGGCGATACCTTAACTGAGAAAAAAAAAGATCATCATTGAGTTCGGATACAGCACAGAAGCGTTTGGATAACCGAAAATTCGGAAAATCGAGGTTTTACTGTATATAAATATATACATCGATATATAAACGAAGGATTTGTTTTCCGATGTATACTTTCGATTGATAAACGAAAAATTACCATTTTTCACAAAAATCAAGACTCTTATGTTAAACGCACGCTATTTTTTCAATTTGATATTTTGGAAATTGCTTCGATCAATCATCGTATTAACTAATATACTTAACGAAATTTGTTCGATTTTGTAATATTAGATAAGCTGGTTCAGAAGGGCATTGCTCACTGCACAACACGTTTTCAAGAGGTGCTTCCCGGACGTCGGCTGTAAGCCAATTGAACTTCAATATTTTTACACAAAAAAAATGACAGTGATCTTTAGATGATACTTTTTTAAACCCCCAATTTTCGTAGAAATTCATCATCATAATTCTTTTTTCTATCCCAAAAATGAGCTGTTTTCGACTGTTACAACTATAGGCATAAGCCGTTAAAAAGAATTCATTTTCGTTGCATTCAAACGATGCAAACTTCAACATCCTAAGTTTTTCATCGTACGTATAGATTGTATCATAAAAGGGTGACAAGATTGAAATATAGGCAGAATTCTCATACAGCGTTGAGAGGAAAATGACGCCGTTAAGGGGTCCTCTCACTTTAGATACTAAAAAGGCTATTTTCATGAATTTTTTGATAGGTTTATATTATAGATATTGATATAAAAGTTGTTACACTTAATAAATACACTTTTGAAATACATTTTTTTTAATTATTTATTTAAGTCACTATTTATAAACGAAAATGGTAGTTAAAAAATGTCCCAAAAAGATTGTAGGTCTGCGCTGTTGATGGAACCTCGGAGATGGATCAACCGAAACAAAAAAATCAAACGGTTTTAGATTCAGTATGTTAAGGGGTGAGATGCAGTCAGAATTTTCAAAAAATCGATCTTTTTACATTTTCTTGAAGTATGATGTTTCGAAAATATTCCCTGAAAATTTCAAGTCAATCCGATGAAGAGTTTCCGGGATATCCCACAATTAGTGAAGGGGCGTTGGGTCCCCATGGCAGGTAGCGGCTGACAAACGCGCAAACGATAATACCCGGGAAGGCAGAATACTTCGAAGACAACAAATTGACATTTTGGAAGCTTCCACATCGGCAGAAGCCCTATTGTATGGGCCAGGAATTGATGATTCGATGTAAGTAATTTTTTAATTAGTATTTCTATACACGAATCAAGTGTAAAATTGGAAAACTCGTACAGAATTTTTCAAAAATGTATTACTCAAAAACTGTGAACTTTAGCAAAATTTTATAAAAAATACTTTCGTTTTAAAATTGCCCAAAATGTTTTTAAAAAATAATTCATCCCGAAAAACTTTAATTTTTTGAAAAATGGTTTTAACAATTGACTATAAATAATTGAATGCTCGACTTTTCGGCAACAAATTGTGATATTCGGATTCAGCGGATCAAAATACATTTAAAAAGTTTAGCTTCATCCATCGAGCTTAAAATTTTACGAATATATAATACCGTATTCACATCGAAAAACTTTAAACGCGTTTTTTCTCGAAACTACGTTTTTCAAGTCGGTGACCACTATAATTCAAAAACCACTCGATGGATTTTGATGAAATTTGGTGTGCTTATTGATAGCATTAAAAACTAGTCCTTAATCGAAAAATTTTCATTTTTTTTTATTTCTATTTATTTTAAACAATAAACGATTTTTTGGTCGAAAATCGAAAGTAATCTGTCGGAAGCCGCCATTTTGTTAATTAAAAAAAAGCTTCGATTAAGGACTAGATTTATTGTTAAACTAATGATTTTTTTTGGTTTTTTGATTTCGGATGATCCAGTAAAATTTTATGATGATCCCCGCAAAGCACTACATGCCGAAGGGGGTCCGACAAAGATGGCGATATTTTATCAATAATCAATATTTATCTTTAAAAATTTGTACAAGTCACGTTGAAATATAACATAAGAAGTCTGTGTAACAACGTTTGTAAAACAAACTTAATTACTATAAAAAAAAATATTGAAAATGCTCGTTTTCTCACGCCTCTGACTGCATCTCACCCCTTAATGGCTATAGCGCATGTCATACGATTTTTGATATATGCAAAAATAACAAAATAGTGGACATTTTTCGAAAAGAGAAACAAAACGTGTTTTTGTCACCGTTTTTGGCAACAAAAATTGTAAATATCAAAATTTAAAAAAAACCTTGATATGCGCTATAGCTAAAGATGTGAAGAAAATGTGGTTGAAATTTCATAAGGATCGGTTCAGTAGTTTCGAAGATTTTATCAACAAGCCGTCGAAGAACATTGTATCGAGAAAAACGCGTTTAATATTTATTTGGGTTTCATAAATACATGATTTTTTTTAAATGTATTTCGAAAGTGTATTTATTAAGTGTAACAACTCTTATATCAATATTTATATTATAAACCTATCAAAAAAATTCATGAAAATAGCCTTTTTTAGCGTCTAAAGTGAGAAGACTCCTTAATCGTAGTGGAATACATCATGGGGGCGAGCCAAAAAATTCCTCAATCCTCGCCACTAGCCACAGCAAATCGAGGGATATTAACCAAATTCTTTTCGCCGCGTACTTTCGCGTTTTATTTTTTCTATTCATTTGTTCGCTGCGTACACGTTTTACGGGAGAAAAAAAATGTCTCAACTTGTACGATCGTCGGGGTTTGAACGCTGCGAGACTTGCGGATTGAAAGGGGAAAACGCATAAGAGGGAGAAGACTCAGACGTCGAGGTATTTGAACCCATTCGACGGGGTCCCTTCACACGCAATTTCTATCCCTGGACGAGAGTGCCTACACTCTCTGGTCTGCCCCCACCGAGCCGAGAAGTCTCCTCCCTCCGGGTGAACATTGCGGAGTTGAGCGTGGAGTGAGGACAAACCAAGCGCTCAAAAGGGGACTCGAAACGAGAACTTTGTTATCCCCACTACGGTCAACATTCTCCATCATCCTCATGGTGATGTGCGTTCGTATCCGGTTGTGTGTGATGGTGGAAGATGCGCACGCATAGAAGCGATGTGTTACGCGGTTAAGGTATATCGGAAAGAAACGCGAAGATTCGCGCGGTCAGATAAGTAACGAAGCAAATTCTCTTTCCCCTTCTTCAGTCGTTAACCCTCGCCTCTCTCTGTTATTCTTTCTCTGCCTTTCGCGCGTGGGCTATTGCTTGGCGGGAAAGCAGACACGTGGTTCTCATGGAATGCGCGCTCGACGCACCAGGCGAAACAAAGAAGAGCCTCGAAGCGCTACTTCTTTCCACGAACTTTTAGGTTCGACGTTACTTTTGACTTCCATTCAAATGGAACGAGCTTGAGGTATGCACGAACGTTAAGACCTTAGGCCACAGTAACGGGTATAAAATCATGTGCAAATTTAACGATTTTTTTCGTGTGAAAAAGTAATTCGCTCATAAAATTAATTACACATCTATTTAGTATGAATATCAAGCTGTTAGAAAATATATATATATTTGTCGATGTACAAAATGGCCGACTACTAATATTTTCTTTTGTCATCTTTTTTACGTGACATTTAGCATCCACAATTGTTTACCTAGAACAAAAAAAAATTCTCGTCAATTTACATTAGGATACCTAGAGAAGTACGTACGGAACTTGAAAAATATTGTTTTATTCAAAAGTTGTATGTATTTGAACTTAAGGGGCCAGTCCACTTTGAAAATTTCAAAAAATCGGAAGCAAGCAAGTCTTCCCAGGTAGGAAATCAAAAGGCTGACGATGAAAACAAGCTTGTGCGAGCCTTGTTTCACCGAGCCTGAGTGAGACAGACCTGGCCCAGGTTTCATTGCATCGTTTGGAGCAGCCTGGAACCAAGACTGGCTGCTTAGCCTAAACTCAGGGTTATTTCAAGCTTCATTCAGCCGGTGAATTTTGAGGCTGAAAAATCAAGGCTGGATGCAGGCTTGTTTCAGGTTGTGACAAAATAAAATAAGTTTAAAATAATATTTTTTCTGTACTTTTATGAAAAAAAATTTTGCAATAAATTTGTTGGGTGCGAAGGCATGAAAAACGAAAGCGAAGGAGGCAGCTCAGAACATTTAAACATATGCTCTTATCGATATTTATGAGGTACACAAAAAAGTATATACGAAAATAAAAGCACGCAATAAAATAAAGTATTGTTTTTTAAAATATTTTTTATATATATTTTGTAACAAATAATATAACAAATAATAAATATATATATTAAATCAAATGAATTCTTTACAGATTTATTAAATTTACCCCAATGTAGAATATAGAAAACTAAAAACAGGCCTCATATAGCCTCGGGAAGAGTTTGGGAAAAGCCTGGTCATAGATACTCGTGAAGGCTTCATTAAGGCTCGTTTTGAGTCTTGTTGTTTCTTCGTTTCAGGCTTAGTACAGGCTTTTCTACCAGCCTTTGGTCAAGCCTGTGTGCAAGAGCCTGAAACCGCGTTATCATTCAGAGGTTCAGCTAGGCCTGAAATCAGGTTGGTGCTCAGCCTGAATTAAAAAAATGTGAGCCTTGTTTCAGAGCTTGGCGAGCCCTTTTTTCATCGTCAATTCCTACCTGGGTTGAAGAAATCGACGATGATGAGCAATCGAAGGGATTTTGTACGGTGCAGGAATTGCCGATTGAGTTTAGGTAAGAGTTTTTCATAGTATAAACTTCAAACGCGTTTTTCTCGAAACAACGTTTTCGAAATCTAGCTCCATCGTATCTCCAAAACTAATAAACCGAATCTCTTGAAATTTGAACCACATATTGTAAACATGATTCGCAACAAGATGACCCTCGATGATTTAAAATTTTGATTCTTACTCTTTTTTGCGAAAAACTGCGAAAAAACGCTTTTTTTTACTTTTTTCGTTTTTCATCTGCAATTTTTTTATTTTTTGATAAAACTTTATATCCGAGGGTCATTTTGTAGCTGGTGTCATACCGAATCTAATGGACTTTGACTTTTTGTTTCAGACAAGCCGTTGCCGAGTTGTGATGGAGCTACCCAGCCCACCTATTTTTGAGGCATTGCGTTAAACTATAGTTTTTGTACTTAAAAATGAATAAAAATGAATAAAAAGTTTTTTTGAATGTATTTCAAGACTTCATTTATCAAGCCCAACAACTTTTATCTTCATATCTTTAATAAAATCGCGAAAATAGCCATTTTTCGTGGCTCCAAAGTGGACTCTCCCCTTAAGAAATGAATTTTCAGTGAAAAATTTCGTTATAACTGCTCATAAACTGCTCATAAAACGAAAAGTTTTCGATTAATCAGAAATTCCGTACGTACCTCTCTGCAAAATGCAATTAGGAACATCACTTTTAAATTTGAAGTAAATCGAGTGAAAATTGTTCAAGTTATTTGTACACGCCAATTGGAGAAAAGCTGTTTCGAGAAGTTTCGAGTAGTCGACCATTTTGTACATCGAAAAAAAAATTCTAACAGCTTGATATTCATACTAAATAGATGTGTAATTATTTTCATGAGTGAATCACTTTGTCATACGGAAAAAAATGTTTAAATTCGCACATGATTTTATACCCGTTACTGTGGCCTAAGGCCTTAAACAGGTTAACGAGTACGGCGTTACGACCGAGGCTTCGCATCAACATCCTATGTGGAACGAGTGGATAAGAATGATGTGGCGCGTCACTTCGTATTTTCCGTTCGTCGAAGAAAGACTCGCCATTGGAGAGAGCAAGAGAAAGAGGGTGACGGGGGGTAGAGCGAGATCGATAGAGCCAGAGTGAGTGAGTGACTTCAACCTGAAGACTGCCACGGACAAGATGGAACCTCAGCCACCAGAGATGGCGGTTGCGTTACCTTACGAAGTGATCCGGACCTACCGCAACGCCGAGAGACGACAGAAGTCTTTCTCAGGCACCTGTCTCCATCTCTTCCTTCGTCTGACTCTCAAACACACATGATACCAAAGACAAGTCTGATACAAGCACCTGTCGTGTGGCGACAGTTTCACACGTCGATCGTTCACATCCCGCCCCAAACCAAAAGTTCACACTGAAAGCGTACAAAGACGTTTGCACGATAGAACAGCTAATTGAACTTGGACCAATCGTGATCAATAAACGAAATTGATCTGAGCCATTCTACTGAGTAGAATCAGTCGCGCGGCTACATTTGATTTTGCATTGTTCTCTTGCGAACACTGCGACCAGGCCGAAATACGTCGAGACTCTTGATGATTGCCACATTGAGAGAAGTATCGTCTGGTGTCCTTGAACCTCGACCGACCGGGCAAAAAATAACGAATGAACGAGACAGAGAAGGAGGGAAGAGAGTGGGTGAAAGACCTACCACAATGAGCTGCTGAAGGTTCGGGACGAGTTCCCGCTCGCATACGTCCTGTTCACCCATTCACACGCTCCTACATATACTTTTCACTCTACAGTAAAAGCACCGCGAACTCTGCCCAGGCAGACGTGGGATATTATTGACACGGTGATAAACTCTCTGGTTTCTTTGTAATGACGGTCAGTTTTTTTAAACTGGATTAGCGTGACGCGTTATACACACGGGGGTCGTCGAAAACCGTCTCACGGAGGGCTCAAGGACAGTGGATGAAGACCCGTTCGGGCATTGCGATCGGACTCCTCCAACCTGATGTGAGTGCTCAAACGACCCGACCGTCGCCTTTTTTCCAATCCAATTTTCGGAGAATCGTTCTTCGGCTAGTCGTTATTATCATAGTCGCATCTTAAGTTTCTATCGAGTGAGCGAGTCGTTGGAAAAAGGAATACGATAGCCGCAGTCTAGTTTTATACACCGGTGTCTGCTTTTTGTGTTGAAAAATAATACAATATTTAATACAATAGTGCGTAAATAATATAAATAGTGAGGTAAGAATAAAAATAATACAATAGTCCGGTAATTTCACTCCCGGGTCGAAATTTTCAGCCTATTTCAAAGGCCTTTGATCCTGTGTCAGCCTCACTTGAGTCTGTTTACTGCTAGAAGTCCTACTATGGGCCGCTACATGCTTTTCCTTTGCTGCTTACCTCCTGCATAGGCCCTTATACTCCTACCTAACCTAGCTGAAGTCGTTGCAGCTCCTCTTTCGATTGCGTTTGGACCTATCGCGCATTTGGCTGTTTCGACGAAACGAGGGTGGGGATGCTCGCATTCGAAAGAGCGGGTCTGATAGTTTTCAGTAACCGTCATTCGTTGGACTAGGTAGGACCGCGCGTTCGCCGTAGAGACCTACTTTTCCAACTGCATTTTCTTCATTTTAATTACCGTCACATAGAAACTATACATGATCCAACTGAAAAAATACTTGAACTTCTTTGCAAATCAAAGTCTACGGGGAGCTAGACTGCACGTCGATTCGCAACTCGCAACATTTCGATGATGAATGAATTTAAAAAATGTTTCGTATACTTAAATATACTATTAAAGTATACCTAAAGTTTGAGAATTGTAGAATAATTATTTCTTAGTTTTAAAAAACCCTCAACATTGCTTATTTTTTTCCCGTCTAAATGTATATCCCGCCTTAATCAGATCGGTAGCTCGTCTTTTTTCGGTGATATTGTTCCATACACTGTCCTGCACACAATATTCGTTGTGTGCAGGGCATTCGTTGAAGAAGAGGAAGGTGTACTCTATGGTCCAGGCATAGCAGATTGATAGTGAGACCATTTTTTTATTATGAATTATATACAACTTTCAAACGCGTTTTTTCTCAAAACACGATTTTTTCAAACAAAAACGATTTGATTGATTTTGCTCAAATTTATACAGCATCTTTAGTACCTATATAACTACAAGTTGAACTAAAATGATTAAGGGGTTACCCCCACTTGCGAGTTTGAAAAAATCGATTTTTTTATTGCATTTTTTTGAAGTATAAGTATCCGGACCCATACTTCTGTATGGGCCCGGAATAGATGACTCTATGTAAGTTGACAAAAAAAATATTTTCTTCGTGTAAACTGAAATTGAAACTTTAAACGCGTTTTTCTCAAAATGGCATTTCTGAAGTCGGTGACCAAGATTACTCGAACACTAATCAACCGATCTTCTTGAAATATTGCAGGCTTATTTAATACATAAAAATGTAGTCTTTAATCGTTCGTTTTTTTTTTTCGAAAAAAATGGCCGTTTTATAGCCAAAAAACGGCTGTTTTTTTTTTTTGTTAAAATCGAACCATTAACTTTGACTGTCCGCCATTCTGTGAAATGTGAATATTTTTTAAAATCCTTCGATTAAATACTAGTTTATATTTATATTTTACTAAATCCATCCGCATTTTTTTTTCAGATGATCCACTTCGCCGCAATGTTGGTCACCGCAAACCGTGTATATAAAAACATTATTTCATTGACGGCCATTTGCCACTAAACAATGTAATATTTTTCAATAAAAAAATTACTGAAAGTTCTTCAAGATGTGTTCTTTAAGATGGTATATTGATCGATTAAAAAAGTTTTGTAGTTTTCTTTAAAAAAATTCATGAAAAAGGCCTTTTTTGCGCTACAAGTGGGGATAACGCCTTAAGATTGCTAAATGTTGATAAAAATGATATACAATTTATAAATTATTTTATTTTGACGGTTTGTCACAAAAAAATTCCCCAAAAAAGCATTAAAAACGGCCTTCACACTAGACGACCCCGTTAATATTCAATGAACGAGTGCGGAACGCTCCGTTCGCCTTTTGCTGGTACATTCCGAACATATGCCACAACGACTAGTAAAATTTTCATCAATATCTATTCACCCCAATATTTTCAAGCAACAACCTCAAACTATCGATCGCCTTTTACGCCGGGGTTCACTCCCTCCACCTCTCTCTTATTCTCCGCATACGTATAGTCTCTATTTCTGCGGTGTGCGCTTAAAGTCGCGTCTCCTGATATATACCACCATAGAACCCAACCTCGAACGCGGACCTACCGCAAGGATCGAGGGTTCTGCCGCTCGCATGTCGGCCATTCACACGCCTCCCGAGTCTCTCGTCTCGAGTTCGCTCTCTTTGATGACGACGATGTGTTGCCAACAGACTGCTGTTGGTAAATACGCGCGTACGTACACACACCGCGCATACATGTGGCCTGTGCATCGGGATACGTGTTAGTCTGGATCACGAGACTCTTTTGCACGAAGGTCCAATACGTCGGTGAACCCCCATGGCCCTCTGTCCATATACCGAGCCTTCCTAGGAATACATAATGATGATAATACGAGGCGAGCCGACGACAATGACGGGCTACGCGGAGCTCGACGGGAACCTTCGAGGCCCCCGAAACAGTGCGTCCGGTCGATTATCGCGACGCGCACCGTCTAGCGTCCTTGAACCAGCGCAACGAGCACAAGTGAGACCGAGACAGACGTCGAGGCGTGTAAAAGTGCGAGCGAGCGACGATTTTGCGAGCTGCTACGTTCTTGGCCGACGAGTCTACTGCTTCTCCTTCTTAAGTCGACTCGACATCCTATACGTGATTCCAGGAACGATTCTCGGAAAACCATAAAAGTTCGCCGGCCACACGTCTGTCGGAGCAGCACGATCGTGAAGTAGAGGAGGGCGTGACCGCTGGTGAGAAGGACGGAGAGACATTGAAAAATGAATTAAGCAACCCCTCCCCCCCCTCCGAGAGTGAAATAAGAATGGAAAACAATTACCAGACAGAAAGGTCTCAGGGAGTTTTGAACCATCGATAACGAGGTTCGTACACTTGAAGGATCAGGTATCGGAAGAATGTACGATCGGCATACACTTTATCTTTGATTGTTTGTCTTTGATTGATAAATCGTGGATTGTGTTGTCAATTCTTGGAACTCGCGGGCTCGAGTTCCGCCAACGCGATATTCCCTGTCAACCGTTGCTTCTGCACGCAAACAAACATCAACTCCCAACGAAAACGTATGCGTTGAAGAACAATACATCACGCATGTGGGCATATGCAGATACTCTACATTCGAGAGTCTGTTTGATCCAATTTGTCTGTGAAGGAGCCGTGATTAAGGGGAGGATGCCCAACAAACGGGTTCAAGATCGAGGCCGAAGGCCGAGCAATAGACACGAGAGTACTAAACGAGCCTACAAGAGAGGCTCATGCGTCGAATACAGGCTACGTTACTCTCACGTCTTTCTTTTTCATTCTATGGCTGGTTTTCCGGTTCGCGACGATACATGAGACCAAAAGCAGACGCTTCCATAGTCACCATAGTCGGTTGTCGTATACCCGTCCCGTCGTTCAACCGGTTCTCCTCTTCACCTGCGACCTTCTGTAAATTGCAATATATATATATGTATATATATATAAATATATATACACACGCGCAATGCATATAGTCAGCTTGTATACATAAACGTTTATACACAAGCTGAAGCGGGCCAATGACACGAGTTGCGCGTTGCCCGCTGCCGCGATCGCACTCGCGCGCCCGCCGAGTTCAAAGGAATCATCAGAGCGTCTTGATGTTTCGCTGCTTACTGTCTCTTCCCTTTTACTTCGGTTCCATTTAACGACCTGCGCCACGCCAAAGCGTTGTCTTGTCGCACAACGAGATTTCAGGCTCTTTCTCCGTTTGTTTTCAGGGTCACGCACCAACCACGCGGAGAGACGTTACGGCCAGGTTTATCGGGAGCTCAAGTACCCGCAACGCGATATGTTGTGGCGAGTTTCAGCAGCTGCGAGCTCCTATTTTGTCTCCAATGAAGCTAAAGCTTGCTGTACTGATGAAGATCCGTCGAACTGTGGCTTTCCTGCAGCACCCTGATAACGGCTCAAAATGGCCCCTTGCATCTCTGGGGCTGTACGCAAATTACGTAACGCAATTGGAGGGAACGCAATGGGCCAGGCGTTACGGTCTAAGTACGTGGGGGCGTCAAGGTTTGCGTTACGTCACGATTTTAAAACTGCTAGAAATAGCAAAATTTCAGCATGTTCAAGTTTTACAATTTTACCGTGGACAGCTCACAGCTTTCTATACGCAATGTCAGTTAAGGGGGAAAGTCACTGTGCAAGAACTTGCACAGTTCCCACTGCTTTCTCACATCCCCGAAGCAAAATTGGAAAGCATTTTTTTTTATGATTCTTGAAAGTACATGTATCGAAAAATATGTTGGCAACATTTTTAGTCACAAGACCGAAAATTGACGGAGTTACAGTCACTTTAGTGACAACAGGTAGCGCGACCGGGTAGTGCCCTCAGTCCCCACAGGTATGGCATCATTTACAATGGATAAAGTACAGGCTCTTGTTATTTTGTGAACTATCATGAAGATGAAGAACCGTTATGTCGCTCGCGATTAGATACTTCAATGTAAGTATCAATTTTCTAGAAAAAAACATAACTTTATATCAAGAAACACGGAACGAAAATTTTGAAACGCGTTTTTCTCGAAACTAGTTTTTCCGACCTTGTCCGAGCGAATACTTAAAAACTTATCAATCGATTTCCAATTTTTTTAAAAACATTTTTGTCATTGCAGTGACTAAGGTTGTACATATCCGCGTTTTTAACATTTGATAATTACTATTCTTAAAGACTGCTTGAACACAGAAAAAGGGGCTTGAAAATAGAAAAAAAAATCCCAAACTGTCGGCATTTTGCAAAAAACGGCTACGCATAACGATAGCTACGTTTGTATAGATATCGATAAATTGTTGACTTTTAATTTACAGATAACGTTTCATAAAGATATCGATGGAACAATGAAGAGAATTTTTTTTCTTCGTCAAATTAAGGCATAGATCTTAGTTCATTTTCAAGATTATGTTATAAAAATTGGTATAAAGCTAGATGAATGTACTTCATAAAATGAGTATAAACCCGATCCTTTTATAATTAGTTATGTCTATGGAAAAAAATCGCAATTATCGACGACAAAGCACCCGTTACGTAACGGAGGGGTTTCAGGCCAAGCGTTACGGTCCCGTTACGTGGGGAGAGGGGTGGGGGGGGGGGGGGTCAAAAATTGCTAAATTTTGCTATGCGTAATTTGCGTCCGCCCCCTCTGGAGGATGAGAGGTGAGCCTAAATGGACATCGCTATGCGTCATAATCCGACAACAACGCATATCCGGCAATACCGCGAACTCTGGAAAAAGTAGCCATCAAGACAGTAATTGGAAATTGCGTGGATTCCCTTTTGACGAACCGATTAACGCGGTCCTCTAGTTTCTCGGCTGTTTTTTTACGGCTTTTTCAATAATTTTTTACGGGCAAAGCATCGAAATAATCAATCTCATTGTTTTTGCATAATCTTTATTAACATTTAAATAAGCTTTACAAATTTTTTGAAGTCAAAATATATAATAGAATAAACGTTATAGTGGCCGACAGGAAGACATCAAGTAAAAAAGGTGCTTGACGGTGACCAAGATTGCGGCTGTTCTGCTTATCTGAAATCAAAAAACCAAACGGCTTTTTAATCTTCATATTTAAGACTAGCGATTGAACTAGAGTGAATTCTAAATTACAAAAATTGACTTTTTTATACACTTTTGAAAATTACATTCTATTTTTTACTCATTTTTTCTTAAGTTTTTCGCTCGTACAAAAAAAAACTATCGAAGCAATCATGATAATCCTAGTTCAATCGCTGGCTTATAACATATTAAAGATGCTGTATAAATTTGAACAAGATCGGTGCAGTAGTTTCTGAAATATCGTGGTCATCGTGGTTTCGAAAAATGGTGTTTCGAGAAAAACGCGTTTGAAAGTATACCTGCTCCGTATACCTGCTCCGTTCCAGGGCCGTAACTTGTGAACCACTTCGAATATCGAAAAATCCTTTGGCACACATTTTCTACACATGTTGTAGATGTGATTTATGAAAAAAAAAATCGATTTTTTCAACCCGAGAAACTAGAGGATCGCCTTAATCGAGCGGACAATGTGCGAGCAGCTGTTTTGCTATTCACTCAAATGTTGATTCTTTCAGGCTTGATTGCGGCTTTTCCTAGAGGAATCTGATTGCGAGGTGATATGCGAGATATACATCTTGCTGACGAATCAACTTCCCGATTCATCGACAAATGTTTCCTATCGGAATGTCCAAGATGGAGGGACTGAGAGGAGCTGTAACATGTTGATTTAACAAAGCGGAAAAACTTGCTAGCGATAGAAGGATCAACCCCCTGGATACTATGAGAAGCAAGACTACAACCGAACAAAAAAGTAAGATACCGCGACTGAGCATCGTGAATAATATTTATAGAGGGAATATATGCGAATGGATCTTTCGCCCGAGATTTTCTTCTAGTTTACTCGTCGCCTGGGTGTTTTTTTCTCTCCCCTCTTCCGTGTATACCTATGGTTCTCTTTCACCAAGCGTCCCTCGCTCGCCACGTCGCCTCGCGTCTTCCCAGCTTTGCCTCGCCGTCGCAGGCCGGCGACCCCGGCCCGGCCTAGCCCAACCCAGTCAGACCCCACGCCGCGCACATAACCTCACTTGAAGTAAGTCGTAGTATTCGTATAGTAGCAGTAGTAGTAGTAGTCGGTACGAACGCCCTGCGTCGCCAGTGCGTAAGATCTCGAGAGCTCGTCGGAGCATTTTGCCTCGCTGTATAGCTTGCCATAGAAAAGATTCCTTTTTTCTTTTCGTGTACGAAAATATGAGGGGGTTAAAAAGGGGCGAAAGACGAGCCATTCTTTCCCCTTCCTTGTCCCTCGATCTCGCTCACACTCGTTCTCTCTTTCTTTATGGCAGTTTTATTAGAAGCCCGAGCTGCAACTAAGGCTCCCTTTGGAGGTACACTGCCCCTACTTTACACTATATGCTATTGCTCCGAGAGACTCCCCAGGAGCCATAATACATCCGCAAATGTCTGTCTCACTGTTCGGGTTGTTAAACTCTCTTCTCCACTCTTCTTTTTCTGGATTTTTTACGTCTTTATTTTACGCCGCCTGGTCGATCAATTTTGAGAGTAACGCTCACGTTTTCCCCGGTTGAAAGTTTGTATTGCACAGATACAAAAAAGCTTCGTGAGATTAAGACGGTCGTCCCATGTGACAGGTCCAAAAAATGGAAAAAAAATGTTTTTGCATAATTTGCTAAAATTGTGTGCGTGTTATATGGACCCGGCACAGCAGACTAATGGTGAGTCAACGTTTTCTTTTTGTAAATCGTACTTGAACTTTTAAACGCGTTTTTCTCGAAACTGTATTTTTCAAATTGGCTTCCATGATATCTGGAAAATTATTGAACGGATTTTGCTCAAATTTTTATGGTATAGTCAGTACATCTATGCCGTAGTTTTTTTTATAAGCTGTACAACTCGAAAAGAAATGAGGAAACTTGGGCCTTAACTTTTGAAACCGTGCCGAAAATTCAGTTTTCGATATTTTCACTTTACTCTAGTTCCGGCGATAGCCGCAAGTCTACAAATTAAAATGCTGTTTAATTTTTTTTATTTCAGATAAGCAAAACCTCCTCAATCTTAGTAGCTGTCAACGAACTTTTTTTTACACGTGAGTGTATTTCGAACGCTGTAAAGTAGATTCAACTTGTTATTTTTGTTTGATTAAATTCTGAGGGACTGTAAAATGTTAACAAGTGTGTGGTAAAAATTCCAAGATAGTGTGTTTTAATGGTTCATAAAAAAATCCCAAAAAACTTTTAAAAAATAGCTATGGGTGACCCCCTTGATGCACTGTTGGACTGCAACACAGCGATTTGGCAGCAGTGGAAACGGCACCGTGTGCACAGACGAGCGCACCAGTAAAATTGATAATTACGTTTTTGACGCATTATTCTCATTTGCAAGCGACTGCAACTTCGACGGAGCAACATGTTGTTCTACTGACGTTGCAGTCGCTTGTTGTTGTTATTTGTTTCCTTTCTGTATCAAAATTGAAAACGCTGTTTGGACGAAAACACAGACGTTAAAACCACTATGATTTTTTAAATAATTATTGCACCAAATACGATAATTTACTATGGACTATTGAATTTGGAATTTCATCAATCAAATTTCGTCGTAAAGTATTTCTTCCCATTTTGTAAACGTCGTTATATGAAAAACCAATTTGATCTATTGTTGCAAACTGTTTCTACAACAGACTCGAACGCCACTACTCGATACGTCGAAGATGTCAGTCCGAAATTGCACGGAAATTGATTGCTCAGCTATTTATAACATCGCTTCACCGAATGATTCTAAAAAACCGACTGGAGAATTTGGAACCAGTTTTTTCGAGTACATGAGCAAAGGTGTCCGCGTAAAGGTATATACATATGTAAATATATATGTTCAGTTACGCACATATCTGTATGTGAAAATAAATGGCAGTCATAACGTTCTGCGAGCGTCCCGAAAATTTCGTCTGCCAGAGCGCCTAAGCAGATTCTCTCTCTCCCTCTTTTTCTGTTTCGGCTTTAGCTAGAAATAGATAGCCCGATTAGGACGACGTCGTGCATGCTCATTTTATTCTCGGTTCACCGTTTGAGCTATTAATAAATTTACGTTCCCTTTCTTCTGTCTCGCCGACATCGACAACGTTCGGGCGTCTTGTATACTCCACTCACCGGTAGCTCGTTAAATTGGCAAAAGAAACACTGGTGGGGAACACATATTATCAGGTTGAGATTTATTTGCATATCGTCCCCTTCGCATGCTTATTTTCAACCGAAATCCAACATCTAGGAGTTCGTAATACAATGTAAAATGAATCCCACATGTACCTCGTTGGGGCGAATCATACTTACAGGGTGTCCTGTTATGAATGGATAATCCTACAACTGTCGATAGGTCAGATCATTTCCTACCATATGCTGGACTCGCAGTTTAGTAAAAGTCCCACGGCTTTCGAGATAAAAATCATCTGCTTTTGGCCTTTCGCATGTCATTTCTACAAATGTTGACTTTTTTGCCCAGTTTTTTTAAATACTCGCTTATTTATTTTATCTACCAGTCTTCTTTTTAACCTTAAATGTTGAAGAAACTTTATGAAGAAAGATCTTATGCAGAATTTTCAACAAACCAATTCGAACATCTACTTTCATAGCCTCCGGTGTAAAAAAATGTACTACGCATATCGTGCCAATTACTTTAAAAAGTTGCTTAGTTATTGTCGATTCATATCATTTGTAGAAATGCAAAAAAACAAAAGGAAATGATTTTTTTTTGTAAATAACATAAAGTCCAAAATCTTGAAAACCGTGGGATTTTTTACTAAACTGAAATTCCAGCATATAGTAGGACATGATGTGACCTATCAACAGTTGCAGGATTGTCCATTCATAACAGGACACCCTGTATATAGAGGGTGTCCCAGAACTGAATGCCTTCCCTGAAATGGGGGGGTTGGGGGTGAAATTCTGAGTCGATTGATATAAGCACGTGTGGGTCTCAGATCAACCCCTGAATTATTATTAATTTTTGAAGGCGGGCCAATCAGCTGCGCCCGCCTTACAAAATTAATAATAATTCAGGGGTTCATCTGAGACCCACACATGCTTATATCAATCGACTCGGAATTTCACACCCAACCCCCCCATTTCAAGGAACGCATTCAGTTCTGGGACACCCTGTATGTATTTATTCGATTATGTATAGATATGTTTTTTCTTGGACACTATCTGATATGTTGGTATATATCTATCCCCTCAATGAGAACCGGTCAGAATTCGAACTTTTCATGAAGTGAAGGTATTCTTAAAAAGTACACTAATACTCAACGGCGGGGGAGGGGGGCCTTTATATTTTTTCGTATCTTTCTGCGATCTGTGGCGAGTTTTTTGACAAGCATGACGTACCTCAGTAAGAAGAACCGAAAGGGAAAAAATATACATAAACCAAAGTGTGTTACGAGAATAATAACACACTTGAAAGTGTTTAAAACTTGGCTACAACGTGGGCTATAAAAAAAAACTCGCTATCCTCCTTACTGTACAGTAACGTCGCGTGTCAGTAATGACTGGCTCGAGACGAATGTTTGGCGTACCGAAAGCGAGGAAAGCCAATACGATCGCAGCCATCATCATCGGAAAAAAGAGCTCTCTGGAGATTATCGACAAGCCGGCGAGGCATGGCGCACTAAATGCAATTCAGCATGTGATATACCGGAAGTTTCGTTCAACCTACAATAATTACGTACCATACAGATATCGCGTTACGTTTCATACTATAATTATATCATCAACGTGAACCAGGTTTTCGTAGTAATTTTTAGGTGACTTACTGCGATGCAAAATTGAAGGTAATAATTTTTTCAATGTGCAGGTACTTGTGGTTTATTTTTCACACGGAGGAGTAAAATATTGCGACGATAGATACCGGTACCATCCGTTATTTTATGTACCATTACGATCGTAGACACAACAACTTTTTGCAAGAAAGAATGTTTCCAATTTCGAATAATTTCATGATCACCTTGAGGGGAGATATACACCTAGATGGTCGAGGTCGAGGATTTAGAAGCTATGAACATTCCGTCGACCGTAGAAGACCTACACTACGGGCCTGGTATCGATGATTCCGTGTGAGTTGACAAATTTCATGATTTATTCATTCCCAAATTTTCAAACGCGTTTTTCTCAAAACCACGTTTTTCAAATCGGTACCCAAAATTTCTCAAAAACCAATGAACCGATTGCCTTGAGGTTTTTTATGGTTATTCTATACACCATTATCTAGTACTTGTCATAGGATTTTTTTTCCGTTACTTAGTTTTTATTTTGTAGGCAAAATAATAACTAATTTTGGGCCCAAAAATCATTATTTATGTTCAAACGTCCGCCATTTTGTCATAAATCGATATTTTCAAAATCGGCTATGACAAGTACTAGATTAGAGTATCTAATTTAATAATCATTTTGGTTTTTTTTTTCAGATGATTTTTGACGAAACGCCAGTGGGTACCGTATACGCAGATTTTTTTACGACGCTCCAAGGATCATACAATATCCTTGTATATTTTTGATATTTTTAAATAAAGAAAATTAAACATATTTTTGAATGTATATACTTTTAGATAATTAAAACCCCAATCCGAAATTTCAAATAGTTTTCCTTGAAAGAATGGGTGGGGGGAAAAATGTCGAACGATCGATATGCCGATGGGCCAAAATGTCGAATTCGAAAATGACGAATGTTCGAATATAGATAGATCAATCTTACTAGAGTCTGTGAAGTCGAAAATAACAATTACGAATATGAAAATCTCGGAAGTTGATAAATAGCGAAAAACAAAAATCAGATTTAATAAAATATCGAAAAACATCAAATCGATGGGCCTGTATGCATAACACCAAATAATTCGAAACGACAATTCTCCGAATTAAAAAAATGGCGATGGTTCACAATGCAGAAAATCATTAAAGGGAACGGCCAAAAAGTCGAGTGGTTGAAATCGCGGAGGGTCAAAATGTAGAACGGCCCGAATGGCGAATCGAGCAATACGTCACTTGCGCCTCAGAGTGAAGC
Organism: Ophion slaviceki; assembly: GCA_944452715.1. NCBI lineage: Eukaryota > Metazoa > Arthropoda > Insecta > Hymenoptera > Ichneumonidae > Ophion > Ophion slaviceki. The sequence continues at coordinate 26,371,576 of OX101786.1, read as the reverse complement.
TGCGAGATGGCGCTGGCGGTCTGTAGGCTAAAATATCGTAAGACAGTCATCCCACGTGACGGGCCCCACCACGTTCGCCATTTTGGCCGTTCGACCTTTCGGCGTTCGACATTTCGGGCCATCGACATTTTGCGTTTCGACATATTGCTTTTCGCCATAGACGGTATTACGCATATTAAGCACTCGCTATTTTCTGTTTCGGAGATATGGGTGTTCTACATTTTTCGATTCTGTATTTTTATGTTCCGAATTGCAGACAATCTGAATATTCGTTTTCGATTAAATTACCTCTCTAATAAATAATGGTTCGATTTATAGTCATTCGATTTTTTTATCAGTCGAAAGATAAAATTTCGAATGATTTAACCTTCGTTATTTTGAGAGTTCATAATTTTGTCGTTTCGAAATGTTTGTCGTTCTATATTTGGTCATTCGACACTTTTACCCCCACCCGAAAGAATTCCCAAAAATGACCTTTTTCCGGCTCCTAGGTGTATATCTCCCCTTAACGGAAGGTTACCGTCGAGAGTCGTGAAAAATGCACGAACATCGGGATTTTTTAATTTAATATCATTTAACACTTTGGGAAATGGCTTTTAACATATTTATTCTTCTATCAATGAAGAGTACATTCCAATGTTTTTTCATTAAAAGAATCCAAAATGACGGCTCCAGCTCCCGTCAAATAAAGCCACGCACGGCGTGTTTTAGTCTGCGCGGGGTGCTCCGCAGCCTTGCCAGTTTCCTTGAAACAAAAACGGATTAAACATGATTAAACTAGACTAAATGGGGGGGGGGCTTATCGTTTTTTGTTAAAAAAAAAACCCTGGATAAGATAATTGCAGCCGTTTAAAAAAAACCCCCAATTTTTTGGTCCGTTTTTTTTGCTTCAACTGACGAAAAAAAAGTAGTGCCCCGCGCGCTGGAAAATTCTGTTTCCAGAAAAACGCATTTAAACTTTAACGTCATAAAAAATCCTATTTAAAGTTTCTTGTTGACAACCCAAACAAACAAGCCCACGTTATCTCAACACTTTAAAGATGTGAATTATGTAAAAAAAAAATCGAATTTTTCGTCGTCACGAACGGTAACCTGTCCTCAATGCAGAAAAAAAAGATGTCGACGGAGAGAACTCACACGACCGTACTCGACGCTGCTTATTTTTCACATCGGAGATCTTTTTTTTCTTCCCTGAATAGATGTTCTTTGTCCGTAGCTCTCTTGCTGACCGGTCCGCGGACGTTCGGTCAAACAGCGGAGAGTAAAAGAGAGAAATAGGGATGCAGGAGAATGGGAAAACGAAGATGCAGGAGGTCTTTCTGTCGGACAGGTTATTCCGAGAATATACATCACATCAACGGTACCGCTCTTGTGAATTAAGGATATTTATTGGTCTGGCGCTACCAGCGGAATTTGAGACTTTGTTTACAAAAAAAAAAAAATTCTTTCCTCTCCAAACCTCTGGAGTCTTTTTTTTCGTAAGGGGGTCCTGGGCGTAGTCTGCCGCTGCGAGTCTCTTTCTACTGCGGCCCTCTCATACACACACACGAGCAGACACGCGCGCACGCACCTTTCCGTCTCCCTCAAATTTCCCCTTTGTCCCTCTCTCTGTTCTGTAAAAACAAGCCGACGCTTAGTCTGCTCGATCATAAAAGGGCCCGCGCGCTCGTTTTCTCGTCCTCGTCCTGTTTTGCGTCAAACGAGCGATGCGAAAGAGAGACAGCATGGATATGAATTTGTATGTGTGTATATATATATAAAACTATGAATTTTGTGTAAGAGCGATCCTCGTCAGATCGAAGTTTTCTGTGGCCCCAACAGGAGAGTAAACGGGGTCGCCCACCCTCCCGATTTCCAAGATATCCCCTGTGAGAATATTAACCCAGGATCAGTTCTCCGGAGTATTTTTTTTTCTCTCGCCCTCCCACTCTCTCCTTCCTCCCCCTCTCTCTTTTATCCGCCTTCACTCTCTCATGGATTCGCTTATAGCAGCATCGGGATTGCGGCGTCAACGGGTTTTCGCTTCATCCGCAAAGCGCAGCCTCTTCAGGTATATAGAATTTCAGTTTGACAGGATTAATTTAGGCCTCGCGCGGAGCCTCCTCCCTCGCGATGAGCCTCATTGTTGTTTATTGCCCGATAATTGGTAGCTTCACTTTACATTGTAAAGGCGCCCATGGAATGAAGAAGATAAAAGTGAAAGGCCGAGGATTTCATCGAAGTTTAATGTTAAACATTCCCGTCCGTACATACTTATCGTTCGTTACATCAACGCGCAGTAAAATAAGGACCGCTTGTTCATCCCCCCCCCCCCCCCCATTCACCCTGTTACGTGTCTTGCCTCGGAGACCAGAAGAAAAAACGGCTGTACTATAATTTCTTCTCGTATGTAGAGGATTGCAGCCATGCAAAGTTGCTGA